>PVKA01005414.1:0-90661 GCA_004027165.1 Ctenomys sociabilis | reverse complement strand
TAGCAACAGCCATTAGAAAGGAGGGAGAAATAAAAGGAATAAGAATGGGTAAAGAAGAAGTTAAATTATCACCATTTGCTGATGTCATGATACTCTACTGGGAAGACCAAAACAATTTCACCAAGAAACTATGAAACTTGACACACAAATTCGGTAGCATAGCAGGATACAGAGTCAGTACTCAAAAGTCAATAGCATTTCTCTACACAGATAACAAGCACACTGAAAGGGAAACAATAGAAACAAAACCTTTTACAATAGCACCGTAGAAAATGAAATGCCTTGGAAGTCACTCAACCAAGGAAGTCAAAGATTATTTCACAGAAAATTACAACACCCTAAAAAAAGAGATTATAGAGGATTTCAGAAAATGGAAAGATATTCCATGCTCCTGGATAGGAAAAACCAACATCGTGAAGATGGCCATACTTCCAAAATTGCTGCACAGATTTAATGCAATCCCTATCAAACTGCCACCAACATACTTCCCAGGCCTAGAGAAATCATTCCTAAAATTTATTTGGAACTAGAAAAGACCTAGAAAATCAAAGGCAATCTTGGCCAATAAAGACAACACAGGAGGTATCACAGTGGCTGACTTGAAATTATACTACAAAACTACTGGGATAAAATCAATATGGCATTGGCAACGAAATAGACCTGAAGATCAATGGAATAGATTAGAAGATGCAGAGACATCGACAAACACACTCAGCCATCTGATCTTCAAAAAAGGGGCCAAACATGCTTAAGGGAAGAAAGATAGCCTCTGTAACAAATGGTACTGGAACACTTGGCTTTCTATATGCCGAAAACTAAAACTTCTCCCAGCTCTTTCACAATGCACTAAGCTAAAGTCAAAATGGATTAAAGATGTAAACACTAAAACAGAAATACTCAATCTCCTGGAAGAGAAAATACGAGGAACTCTTGAAGACATAGGGGTAGGGAAAGAGTTCATGAACAAACATATATTCGCATGGGAAACACTTGAAAGAATCAACAATTGGGATTAACTCTTCTTGAGAAGTTTCTGCACATCAAAAGAAATTGTCAAAAACATCATATCACAGTGATATATGTGTACTTATGCTTATAGCATCACAATTTGTGATAGCCAAAACTTGGAAAAAACCAAGATGTCCATCACATGAGGAATGGTTGAAAAAGATGTTGTATTTCTACATAATAGAGTATTACTCAGCTATGAAGAGTGATAAACTTGAAGCATTTATATTGAAGTGGATTCCACCCGAACATATAAGTGAAATAAACCAGACACACATGTGCAAATATCGTATAGTCTCCCTAGTATAAGAAATCAAAAGAAGAAATACAAATAGAAATGTACAACAACTAAAAACAATTGAGTCAGATAAGGCAAAGTGAATGGCATATGTTGCAGGGTACTAATCAGCTTCTCTTCTGGATGGTTAACAACCTAAGTTCACATATCAAAACTGGACAAATAGAAGAGCCACAAGGCCAGCCAACATTTTGGCCCTCGCCTTTCAAGGTCAGTGAAGACTCCGGACATAGGAGAACCTGTACTGCAACATCATGAAACTCAGTTGTGCCCCAAATTTTCTGATCAAGGAGATTATGGAGCCATAGAGAAAAAGTCTATTGAATAGTCTATAGTGGGAAGAGTCACATGGGGAGAAAACTTTCTCTCAGGTTCTCACAGAGAGCAAACTGGTCAAGCATTGGCTGTGACTCATTTACATGGATGACACAGACAAAGGATCTACAGAGTAAGGTACAGGATTACAAGATAAACCTGAAGGTGCTTTACTGACCTCCTCAGAGGCTAAAGCTCCATCTTTTGGTACATAGATCTTGCTCTATCTCTGTCTTAACCATCCAGCAGAAAAGTATAAAGTATAAAAATGAGGTATATAACTTGGGGCCATAATAATAAGTTGAGCTGTAAATGTCTATAGTCAACTACTTCTTCAGATAACTCACTATTATTGTGGAATGCTGGACTGTGTTGGATTGTATCACTGACTTCAGGCACCTAAATTGGTTTAATGACAATGAAGTGCCCATCTTTGACAGGTGTAGACAAAAAAATGGGTATACATAGGAAGAATCATGATGTGTGTGTGTACAGTACAGTTATGATAAATATTTCATGCTTCTTTATAATTCAATGAGAAGCAAGATTTGCACTTATACTGGCTGGACAATATATTATGTCAGTTTCAGGTACTATGGACAACTACTAGGAAAATAACAAGGTAGAAAGTATTAATTATTCAATCTGTGATATAATTCAGGTATAAAAAATAAGATAAATAAACAGCTACACTTTCTTAATTCACTGATTAGGGAAATCTGTTATAATAATATCTGTAAGTATAGTATCATGTATGTACCTTATACTATACCAAAACATTATGAAAATAGTTTGCAATGTATTAATTTATCAAATCTGTCCTGTTAATTTGTCTTGAAATTATCTTATTGCTATTTGTTCTTCAACAAAATAAAAAAAAAAATTAAAAATGTGATATTTTAAGCTGAAATCAACATATATTTATGTTTGGATAGATATCTTTAGTGAATTAGTTAACTCACCATCTGTACTCATAGTGATCCTCCTGTTTCAGCTTTCCTAGTGCTGGGATAGCAGGAGTTCATCACCACATCCAGTCTTGGTAGCTGGCTCAGTGCACTGCGTAGGACTGACATGGCATATGGGACTGGGAATTGAATCCAGGTCCTTGCAATTTCCGAGGCAGGTAGTTAGACCACTGAGCTCTCTCCATAGCCCTAAAACTTAAGTTTTCTTTATCAGTGTTTCTTCGTCAACTTCATTTATATTCAATTTTAAAAATAATTTCAGAGTAAATATATGGGAAGTTCTATTTAGAGACAATTTAATAAATTATAAAACATAATTTAATTTATAACATATGAAAATCATTTTGAGAAATTCAAATGAACCAAATAACACTAGAAATAAACCATAATCTCTGCTTGTTTTTTTGTAATATTTGATTTCAAATGTTAATTTGTAATGGCTACGTACTTTGAGTGCACTACATTTAAAATCTTTACAGTAAAGTCCCAATTTTGAACATGAAGTGTACTGAAGTGTAACTTTATATATAAGGGATTATAACTTCTTTTTTTTTTTTGGTGGAACCAGGGATTGAACTTAGGCCCTTGAGCTTGTCAGGGAAGCACTTATTCCGCTAAGCCATCTCCCTGGCCACTATAGCTTTTAAAATAACTAAAACCATATTAACTTTGGAAATATTCTGATTATAAAGCATGATTAAGTTTAATGACACCAGGCTGGGGAGATGACTCAGTAGAATAAGTGCTTCCCTGGTAAGCACAGGGACCTGAGTTCAATCCCTGGTTCTTCCAAAAAAAAAAAAAAATGTAATGACATCAATGCTTTAGAAATATTGTCTACTCTGATTACTTATGTCACTCTTACTGTTTATAAAATATTCAGTACCTTGTGAAATTTATTTTACATGAACTGTATCATTGTGCTTTCTCCCTAGTATAAGAACCTGACAGAGTAAATAAAATCTAAAACGTACAATAAGATACTATGAAAGGGAAAGAATCTCTTCAAAGGGGAAGGAACAACGGGGGTAAGAGAAAACAAAAAAGAAAGAAGGAAACATTATGCATATTTATATACTCAGGCTACCATGGATACTTGTATTGCTGATTTCTACTGGTCTATTGAAAGAAATTTTCTCAGTTACTCTTCTCTCATTGCTGAGACAAATTAGCTCATAATTAGTGGAGGTTTCAGGCCATACTCAGCCGGCTGCACGGCAGAGTGGTACATGGCAGAAAGCAGCCATTCATGGTGGCGGCAAAGAGCAGAGAGCAAAAAGGAGAAGCAGCTGGGGCAGTCAGCTATCCTCTTTCCCCTCCTTACACTGTAATGGAGATTACCTGCCCCAGGTGGGGTGCAGTGCCCACAGCCACACTAATCAATCACAAACTCCAGAAGCTTCCCCATGACTGCATGGGGCTTTGGGGATACACCCATGCACGAACCATAGCAGGAACAGTTAATGCTTTCTTTTTCTTCTTCTTAATGTTTTGACCAATTTGGCATGCTTGTGTCTGGTAATTTGAACAACTAATTGAAGACAGTAATATACCCTATAACGACCACTATTGAATTCCTATGATTTCGTTTATTGAACTCCTGTGTAGCTTTCTGAGTCTCTTTAAATGTAAAAAATGGAATATGTGATCGATTAATATGTACATATTTACCTGTATGCATATATATATATATATATATATATATATATATATTGCATCTATATATGCATATGTATAGTATATTAGACTTGAATGATGAAATAGTTTTAGACATATACCATTTTGAGCCTTTTGAAACAGGTTGAAACATTACTCTGTTAGTGATTCTCTTTCATTTCTGAATTTTCACTAGATTATGGATAGATTCCTGCACAAAGACTTGGAAATAACCACTAAAAATATATTACACAGATGTTTTATCCAAGATCAGAAAACTATGTTTGTCAAAGCCAGAGTTAGAATAAAAATTTCCTGTTATTACAGTGATCTGTTAAAGTCAGACTACCCACATCACAATTTATCAATTGTTTTATTTATAATTTTTCATGCTCTTGCACACATTTCTCCACACGTGTATATTCAGTGTTTTGTACAGCCAGCTCATTCAATATTTAAATAACTGCCCTAGTGTAGAATTTGTAGCACCAGGGTTTTGTTTCATTGAGTTTTGTGATATAGTCTTTGTCCGTGTTAGCATAATCAATAGAGTTTACGCAGGAAAAGCCAAACTGAAGCATCATAAGTATGTTTCTTTACAAATAAATCTCTTCTTTATCAAGCTCTATGTATCCTGATTTTATATTTCTTCCATGCATCTTCTAATACATGTGAAAAAAGTTCAGTCTCCTACAGCAAACATTTTATGGTAGATGTACAAGGAATATGCAAATGTCTCCTCTCCCTACCGTTATGCATATTATTTTGACTGGCAGTTGTAACATTTCTGAAAGGTTTGTGCCACCTCCATCGATGATATTTTAACTGCAATACTAAGCTGAAGACTGCATACGATTGGCTCTTTTGAAACTTATTAATCTTGTGGTGATATTGGGGGATAAAGGACAAATTAGGATGCCTTTGTTATGAATCTATCCAAAGCATTCATGTTACTTGGTCATGCTGTGCTGTTAATACAGCTGAAGGCAATTAATTTTAGAAACAAGGCATGTTGTTAACATTGAAGAGTTTGAAAGTCTTCCTGTAATAAAATGTGATACACTGAAGATACTGTATTGTGAAGGATTGGATCATTTCAGTTAATTGTGTGTGGAATAGAAATTAGTATATTGTGTAAGTTGTGTACTTGCCCTACTTCATCAATCTATTGTTTAAACTTTAAAGGTCTAATATTATCCTGAAATTTAACCACATGTAAAAGTAATAGTTACATTAAATTGTTTGGAGGCTGGCCAAGGTGCTCAGCAGATTAAAGCACCTGCAAGCATGCACAGGGGCCAGTGATTCAATCCCTAGGCCTGCCATGCGAGCTCTGCCCCGGGGGAGCAATGAAAGGGCAATTGAGACTTGGCGTGGTGGTGCGCGCCTGTAATACCAACGCTTGGGGTACTGTAAACAGGCGGATCACTACGTGTCTGATCTAGCAGTGAGACCCTGAATACCCTGTAGACCCTTCCTTGAAATTAAAAAAAAAAAAGATTGTAACATTTTTAGGGGGCTGCAGAGATAGTTCAGTAGTGTAAGTGTTTGCCTGGCAAGGGCAGAGGGTCCTGAGTTCAATCCCTGGTACCACACACACACACACAAAAAAAAAAACTGTTTGGAAAACTTAATGTGATTCTCCTAATACAATTCCATTGGAATTAGGACAAAATTGAATAATTTAACTAAAAAATAAGGGTTTCCTAACTCTTAGATTTATTTTTCCAATTAAAGATTTATAATGTCTTGAGTTTCACAGTATGTATCTCTGAATTTGTACCTCCTAAAGCCACTGTTAAATATGATAGCAAACTATCCAGTAAAATTACAAAGAAAATTTGATAATAGTGATTATACAGTGCAATTATTTATGTTTAAATGAAAGGGAAATGCATTTAAATTGAATAGGTAGGTATCTCTTTAACATTTTTAAAGTATATGATTCTATAGAATGGAATTTTCCTTTGTGCAATATCCATCTTAAAGAAAACATGACAGAACAGTAATAAAACATATCCAGCTATCTCTGACTTTAAGTCTCTTTCTGTTTTCTTTAGATTTTGTTCTCCAAACTTGACAACCTAAAAACTTATTAAATCTGTAAAAGTTCATATGAACCTGTTACTGGGGAGTTGCTTTTCCAACAAATTCCATCATGAAGGTTAAACACACTAAATGCAATGTAGCTCCTAATGACAGCTACAGAAATGTTTTAGAAACATCAGAATTATAATTACCTTCACTACACTCCTGAAACATCATCATTTCACTAAGATTTTTAAATGTCAAAATCACATTAGCAGTTCAAAATTGATTGGTAACTGCTTTACAGCCAACCACTATATCCATAGCAACTTAAAATAGTTAAAACAGAAAATGTAATGTTTTAAAAGCACTAATATTAGTCTACTTGATAACATTGACTAAATTGGGCAAATACATATTTATGACAATTATGTAAATTTATAGACAGGAAGATATGGTGCCAACGGAATATAGTTATCCGGAGTCTTTCTAAAGCACATCCTGCAACATTATATTAAAAAGATAGGTATTTTCTAACAAGGCACACAAGTTGCACTTCTGGCTACATTAACTTTTGCGCTGCATTAAAGGTAAATATTCAGAAAGTGATATTAGGCAGCCATATATTAATTGACTTTAAGGTACTCTGCCTATTTGTAGTAAATTATGTAGTTAAGTGCAGAATTTTTTATATTTGTTTTAAAGAAATTAAATAAGTTTTGTGAGCACTACACAATAGGAAGAAATCACTATAGGCATAATATGTTTTAAATGGACCAAATATATGGTCTTTTAAATATAATTATAGAAAGCAATTTGTACATCTGCCCCAATAAAATGGTATTCTGGCTCCATCACGTCACAAGGGAGGTTATGACACAGGATGAAAACTAGATCTGGGTAAACAAACTAAAATGCCCCTTTCTGCTATAAAGTTTAGTAATATATCATGCAAATTTTGGAAAATGTCTGTTTATATACTTATTTTCTACATATGATAATGAATTCTAATATCTTCAAGTATTTTCTTAATTTTAATATAAGAACTTGATAGTCATGTATGAACTCTGAAGTAGAGAAAATATTTTAATATGGCAAATACATGTTATTTATATGAAGATCATAAAACATGAAATGTGATATAATGTCAACAAGCACATCAAGCTGGGCATGGTGGCACATGCCTGTAATCCCAGCACTCGGAAGGCTGAGGCAGGAGGATTGCTGTGAGTTTGAGACCAGCCTGGGCTACAAAGTGAGCTTAAGGTCAGCCTGAACTGCATAGTGAGACCCTGTCTCAAAAAGACCAAAAAAATAAAATAATAAAATAAAATAAAACAAACACATCAAATCCCCAAATTAACAAAAAAAAAATATGAGTAGATTTTGAGAATGAACAGATAAGATAGTTTTCCTAATAATGATGTTCTGTTCTTGCATTGACTATTCATATGATAAACTAAAATACTGATTTTGATTATGTTTCAAGCATAGTAAGACATCTATAAATTATATAAATACAAGCTCAGGCACACTGTGGTTATAAACTTTAGTACCAGAGAAGAAATGAAAAAATAGCTAGTGATTCATTCTGAAAAGCAGTAAGAGTGAGTCAAGTTAAGATTTAAAAGAATAGGGATCAATAGCATTCTTGATTTATGAACTCATTTAAAATTGAATATACTAGGTCTTTTATGTGTATGTACACAGATAATGCCATATTCAGCACAGTTTGAAAACCTTTTAAAATCTCTACTACAGTAAAGCACTAGCATTTGTGTCCATTATTGTAATTCCATGGTGGTAGATACATATTTCATTTATTGCCTGAAATTCTTGACACTTTTTTTTTTGGTGGAACTGGGATTGAACTCAAGCCCTTAAGCTTGCCAGGGAAGCACTTACTCTACTGAGCCATCTCCCTGGCCCTTGCCTGAAATTCTTGATCCAAAACTTTAAAAGCAAAGTAATCACAATGTTAAATTGTATGTAGTTTGAAATTCTGTTATACTGTCTATAATAATTTGTCAGCATTTTTACAAGTGTGCAGCAGGCAAGATAGATAGGTTTTCTTATAATACATAGTCATATATACCCACCATCATGTAAGTTCTCCAGTCATTTATTTAGGTATTTACAGGAAATTGAATAGATGTATACAGAGAGATGTTATGTTGGACTTATAAAATTAGACTCATTATATATACTGTTACATAAATTTGTGTCATTTAGATGTTTTTATAAATTTGTATTTTCATAATTGCTATATATTTTGATTCTGAAGATTTTTTAATTGCCTCCAAGTATGTTCTGTAGGTGTGGGTACCATTTGTTCCTGGATTTGAAGCATACGATAATGAGCTCTAACATCTTCAGAATTTTATTTAATTGTGACATAATTAGAATTTGATGAGCTCACATGAACTCTGAAAGTACAGGTATTTAAGGTGACAATTATATATTATTTAAAATGTTTGTAGATGATATCATATTGAAATTATATTTTCAATTTGTAAAACGTAGTCTAAAATACTATTGTTCAATTAAAATCAAACTAAAATATTATATGATGTATGATCATAAGTTCTCCTCAAGAAATCCATAACGAAGTGATTCATGCCCCTAGAAATCTGAGTTCTTTTTCTTTTTCTTTATTTTTGGCAGACCTGGAGATTGAATTTAGGCCCTTGTGTTTGCCAGGGAAGCACTTATTCCACTTAGCCATCTCCCTAATCTCAAGTTATTTTTCTATACACTCTTAAAATTAGACTTGAAATATTTTCCAAAGTTACATGTACAAAGTTACCTACATAGAAATATGCATGCATATCATGCTAGACAAAAACATAGTACTATCTGTTATGGTATCAGAACGGTTCGCCAAGAATCATACCACAGTTTCCCCTAAAAATCTTAAGACTTTAGATCAAAAAATAGTGACTAGTCCATATTTTTGGTAGTTAATTTCATTGATGCTCTATTAGTGTATTATCTGTACCTGTCTTTTATTGAAATAATATACAATAAGAAAGCTAGAGTTTTTAACTATGTAGCTAGATATACAAAACACAAAAATTCATTACAAAGTGGCCATGAGTGAGCAAATTTGACAGGGATTGGAAATCCTGAATTTTGTCAGAATCTTGTGTGTGGAAATGAATTTATTTCATACAAAGTTTCTGATGTTGATCACATTCACACCACTCTTCTAAATGTAACAAGTGTTAGAGTTTTCTCTGCATCACCACTTCATAGTTAGTAGATATTTTCAAAACCATCTGGCCTGTTGGACTATATAGGAAAAGTTTCACAGTGAAATAAATGTTGAAGACAGATGGATGAATATACAGAGTGCAAAATGAAAGTCAATGAGCATAAAGTAATATTTCTAAAACTGTACATACAAAGTTACAAGGAAGATTATATTGCTACCTAGAATTTTTATCGATCAAGTGTTTGGAAGTATTTTTAATTTGCTTAATTTTTTTTAAGGATAAAAATATATATATTTCATATATATATATATTTCATATATATATATGAAATAGGCAATAGTGAGTAGATGACTGATTATACAGTCAAAATAGCCCTCCAAAATGTGGATATCAAATCCTTAACTTCAATGCAATGCTGCTACTATTTGAAGGTGGGGTCTTTAGAAAATAACTGAATTTATTCCAGTTACATTATGCCCTTTGGTAGATTATCAATTTGACTGTTTAAAAGACTCATGGGAAGGTGATTAAATTATAAGGCCAAGATCCACCTCAGTAGGGTCTTTCAGAGTTGTATGGAGCTAATGGAGGTCGGGCCTGGCTGGAAGAACTGGCTCGTGGGGGCATTGCCTTGTCTTTCCAGCCCTTTCTTCTCCTCCTTTTCCCTTCTCCCTGCTCTCTGAATGCCATGAGTCTGGCAACTTCTCTCTGCCAGGCCCTTCTCCAGTGCCGTTACTGCTCTGGAGCCAGGTGATCAACTGCTGAAACCTCAGAAATCATGAGATTTCAAAATAAACCTCTCTTCTTTTAAACTGCAGGTAGCAAATATTTTATGCCAGCAACTAAAACCTGATTTGCTCTGTAGTTATGAGGTAGATAGTAATGGAATTAGTATCTTGTAAGAAAAAAATACCCTAGTTTTCTTTCTCTTTGCTACACAAAACACAGAAAGCAGGTGCTGTCTGCACTCATGCAGCCCCTTACCAAGAGCTGAAGCTGTACACATTTTAATGTTCAATTTCTCAGGTGTTAGAGTTGTAGAAGCTAAATGATAAATGTCCTTTTATGACAACAGGTCTGTGGAATGTTGTTCTAGCAGCCCAAGCCAAGCCAACTAGTTAGGACAGAAGGTAGAGAGCAAAAGCCCCACAAGAATTCATCAGTTACCATATGGAATGATGACTAGAGTGAAACAAGTCAGTGCAATTTAGAAGAAATGCATTAATTCCACTTAATGTTAAGAGAAAAGGGAAGCCCTGGGATGAGTGTCAATAAGCCTACCTGCAGAGAAAGTAAATGCAGAAGGGAATTCACTGCTGATCGTCTCAGTTAGTCAAGGACTCAAACTCACTTGTTCAAAGGTTTATAAAGGGAATGCTGTGACAGACTTACTTGGTTCTTGTCATGAATAGAAATGGAAGGTGGGGGCTGGGGAGATGGCTCAGGGGAATAAGCGCTTCCCTGGCAAGAACAAGGGCCTGTATTCAATCCTCAGTTCTGACAGAAAGAAAGAAAGAAAGAAAGAAAGAAAGAAAGAAAGAAAGAAAGAAAGAAAGAAAGAAAGAAAGAAAGAAAGAAAGAAAGAAAGAAAGAAAATAAATGGGAGGTGGTTGATTTCAAACTGCCCAAAACTTAAACTTAGTGTGTCAAGGGTATTTGATATACAAGCAAACAAATAAAATGAAACACAAAATTTCTGCGATGTTGATTGAAAAATACTATAGAGTTGCTAAAATGAACAAAGTTTAAAAAGAAGCTTAACCAAGAGGGAATGCCATTGCAATATGAGAGCCTCTAATTGATGATTTTCTGTAGTGTTCTATAAGTGCCATGTAGCCTCATGCACTCTGTCTTTGTCAAGATTCTGGAAAGCATTTAGAGCACAGAGAGAAAACATGCTCTGTAGAAAGACGGTGATAAATGGGAGGAGTTATCTGAACATAGTAGGCCAGACATACTAGCAAATCCAGTGGGTATAACAAAATAAAATAAGTTTTGAATCAGAAGATATTTCTGCTAGGGTAGAATCTAAAGACATTTTTAAGGCCTGGAGAGAGAGAAGACAAAATGAGGGCATATGTTTCAGTCACATTCAACTTTATTTTTGAATATTATATATAATACCCTTTTAGTATTATTGAAATAATAACTATTATTGATCCCTTAATGTTGCCCAACTTGTGCTGTATAGTTAAATACATGTATGCATTTATTCACTAAACCCTACTTTTTTACAAGTGTTATTATGATTATTAATAGATGAGGAAGTGAATTAGATATTTAGGTAACTTTTAAATAGTTAAACACATAGATAAAAGAGGAGCTGCTGATATCTAAGTCTGTCATCTCATTAAAATTAAAACTTCCCTGCTAAGCACATGTGAAGAGAATTAAGAGAAGCTATGGGGTGGGATAAGATATCTAGTTACCCAAGAAACATTCAAAACTCAACAATGAAAGATTTACATACATAACTCAGTGAAAAAATACATAAAAATCTGACCCAGTTGTTTTGGCTCTCTGAGCAGCACCACAGTGGTAGGCAGGAACAAGCACCTTATAAAGCCGCAGAAATGGAGGCAAGAAGAAAATGGTTGATCCATTTTCCCAAAAGACTGGTATGATGTGAAGGCACTGGCTATGTTCAACATAAAAAGTATGGAAAAACACTCATCACCAGAACTCAAGGAACCAAAATTGCATCCGATGGACTCAGAAGTTGTAGGCTTGAAGTGAGCCTCGCTGATCTGCAGATTGATGAAGTTGCCTTTAGAAAATTCAACCTGATTACTGGAGATGTGCAGGGCAAAAACTGCCTGACTAACTTCAATACCATGGATCAAACTTGTGATAAAATGTGTTCCACGGTCAAAAAGAGGCAATCCATGATAGAAGCTCATTTTGGTGTTAAGACTACCAATGGTTACTTGCTTCATTTGTTCTGTGTTGGCTTTACTAAAAAATGCAACAATCAAATATGAAAGACCTATTATATTCCATAATAACAGGTCTCCCAGATCTGGAAGTAGATAATGGAAATCATGACCCAAGAGGTGCAGACAAATGACTTGAAGGAAGTTGTCAATAAACTGATTCTAGACAGCATTGGGAAAGACACAAAAAAGCCTTGCCAATCTATCTATCCAACTTATGATGTCTTTTCCAGAAAGGTGAAAATGCTAAAGAAGCCAAATTTTATATTTGGAAAGCTCATGGCAAAGGTGGTAGCTCTGGAATGGCTACTGGGGATGACACTGGAACACAAGTTGAACGAGCTAACGGATATCAACCATCAATCCAAGAGTCTGTTTAACATCCAGACCTTTAATAGTGATAAATAAAGTCCTATTTGTGGGGAAAAGAAGTCTGATCCAATTCCTCACCAATGAATAAGAAATAATCTCATGAAAAGATGTAAAATGTTAAACCAGAGAAATGTAAATGTAAGCCACAATGAGCTATCACTAAACACCAGATTGCTAAACTAAAAATAGTGATAACACCAATTTCAGTGAGCATATAGAGAAACTGAGGGACACACATTTTAAAGTGACTATAAAACGGTATTAACACTTCAGAGAATAGTTTGGAAATTTGTTTGTTTGTTTGTTTGTTTTTGGCAGAACCAAGGATTGAAATCAGGTCCTTGTGCTTGCCAGGCAAGCACTTATTCTACTGAGCCATCTCTCCAGCCCCAAATCTAAGAGTAAATTGTTCTTGTGGTACCAGGGATTGACAGGCAGGTATTTATTCTACTGAGCTATCTCTCCAGCCCCATACAACAAAAAAATACAGGGCTGGGGAGATAACTCAATTGAACCTGCCTGGCAAGTGCGGCGTCCTGAGTTCAATCCCCAGTATTGCAAATAAACAAACAAACAAATAAATAAACAAATAAAACTATAACACAGATCAGGTCAGCAGTCTTTTTTTGGGCATTTTTTTCCAAAGAAATAAAAGTTAGTGTTAATACACACACATAAAAAATTAGGTCTGTCTTATTGTAGAGGTTTCCTCTGAGGGTTGCAAAGGAAGAAGTACGAGAAATCTGAAGATCAAAGGGTGATTAGGTGGCAGTTAAAATACTCAACTTTTCTGAAAGCATTTGTGAAAAAAATGATGAAAAACATGGCAAAATATTGTATTTAAGAAGAATCAGAATGGTTTTTGTTGCTCTCATATTTATATTTTTTATTTTAGCATTAAGAATACATAAACTTTTAATATTCTTGTGATAAGAAAATGCCTCATAAAAAGATATCATTGAGAAGAAATGAAAAGTAAGCTACAAAAGAGAGGAGGTGACTTTTCATAATCTGAAAGGAAGTGAAACACAAGGAATATTTAGTGCAATTGTCATAGAGTTACACAGAAGCAATTGTCTACTTATGAAATGAGTGCATTTGTGTCCCAGGATGCCAAAGGAAGGAGGTAAAGAGTAGGAAAGTTCCATTAAGTAAAAGCATCTGAGAGAGGCTGCAGGGATCCCAGAATGGGTTACTTACTAAGACTCTTCATGTAGAGTTTTCTCAGCCTTTTTTTTTTTTTTTTCAGAACTGAGTATTGAACTCAGACCCTTGTGCTTGCCAGGCAAGTGCTTATTCTACTGAGCCATGTAGAGTTTTCTATAGTGAAACACTTGGGAAGTTACCTTCACTCAAGCTATCATCAACTGATAGGAGCTATGAGAACAAAAATTGATCCAATAGAAAAGCGAGACACTTAGCAAGGTAACACAGCATGAAGAAGAACAAAAGCAACTTAAGAAAGGGTTGGAATGAGAATCAGAATGCAGTGGTCATCTATCTGATCATTTTCTGTTTGTTTTTGTTTCAAGTTGTTTGTTTTATTAATTTTAGTGAGAAAGAAATAGCAATGAGACAGTTTCAAAGCAGGTTAGTAAGACAATCACAATAGTTAATACATTGTATATTGTTGTCTTTGTGGTAGTTAGTCATACTACAAGATGCAGACATGACATCTGTCTAATGGTAGGGTCTTACTACTAGATCAGATTTGTATAGGTCTTTGTTTTGTTGTTCAGATGTGCTTGTTAAACAGTAGCATTCAGGCAAATGGAATTTGAAGATGCTTGTTATGGATCAGCTTTGAACTAGTCTTTATTTCTCCAGGGCCTCATCATCCTCTCTCCATCTTGGGCCTGATTTCTATCAACTGAGGCCTTGACCATAGGCCTGGTTGGCTTCATCTCTATTCTGCCCCTGTCTTGGGGCAAGTGCCTTCCTAACTCCATATCAATTTCAACCCAGCATCCCTACCTACAATGATAGGAGACAAAAGGATCAAGAACCTTGCCAGATCTTAGTTTTTAGGTGAGGCAAGGACTAGAGTCGGGACTGACACTAGATGTACATGAGAACTTGACTTAGCAATAATGGAAATTAAAGTAAAGGAAAATGTGAACCCACAGGCAACGCTTTAACTGAGAAGGAAGAGTGAATTGGGAAGGGATTCTTGCTTGAGGAAGCAAATAGCTGATGGAAACAGAGATCTGACATGGAAGAACAGACTGGCCCTTTAGTGAGAGATCAGAACAAGTTCCTGCAGTGCGCTTCAGCCTGTTAACTTTCTACTAGGTATGTGTATGCCAAGTTTTGAGGGATTTTCTCTTTGTGCATTGGAGATTTTCTCCTTAGATGTACAGATCAGGGACAATTTTTTGTCTTTGAAGTCATGATGGAACCCCCTGCTATTAGAGTGGGAAGTTGCAGTTTGCCTCCTGGTGTCTGTAAATGCCTTACATGAGAGTGCATCTTTGCAGATGTGAGCAAGATGAGACCGTTTGAGGGGGTCTTGGTCTCTCATAACTGTAACCATGTAAAAAAGGAAAATCTGAACAAGAGATAGCCGTGCACAAGGGTAGATGATGCAGGACACATGGTGAGAGGATGGTCCTGAAGACAGAGACATGATTTCTGTCCCAAGCCATGGCTATGGGAGGCTGAGAGTCAAAGAAGAATCTCCTCCACTAGAGGCTTTACAGAGAACGACTCTCAGAGAACCTGGATTTCAGGTTTCAACCACCCAAACTGTGAGGGAGTAACTTCCAGGTGTTTTAAGCCACCTGATTTTGGTTGCACTGCTATGAAGTCAGATGAAACTAATTATGATTACCTTTAGAAATAGGAATATTCACTTTCTCCATTAGAATTAAAGTGTAACCTATCCCTATGCCTGGAAGAAGAGGAAGGTAAACTGCACTGAGGATAAAAGATCTCATTTTCCCTGGGAAATGACAAACTTCTCGAATTGAAGCAAATAGCATCACTATGAAGGAGGCCTGAGAGAGACAGAGGCAGTCTTACTGCTGTTTATCTTGCTTTATCATGTGGCCCACCTTTAGGATTTGATTATCTAAAGAGATTGGAGTTTGATATAATAAACTGATGCAGTAAATAATGTAAATGTGTTTTCAAAATACTAGTAGTTTCAAAATTTTAGTTTTAGATAATTAGTTATTTAGAAAAAAATACATATTTGAAAATGTCTTTATTAGAATCATTTCTGAATAAAATGTCATCTATTCTTTTTCTGACTTCTAGAAATATTTTTGTTACTTGTTACTGCTTATTATACAGATATTGTGTTGGATACATACTAGGTTCAAAGATATTAATACTAAAAGTTCTATTCAGAATATTTAACAATAAATAAAAAAACTACAAATGGAATGAACATGAGATTAAGTATGTTTTCTTTACATTCGTATTTCACATAGTGATTAAATTGATTTTTTTAGGATTTGTGTATTTGAAACTATAAAATTGATTGAAGACGTATGGCATTTGAGTACTAGTTCAAACTTTATAATAACAATTTTACTGGTGATATTTTTTATAGGGAGCTGAAAACTTTACTGTTTGTAATATTCATGTATCAGGTACATAATTTAACAAAGACATTTTTATATTATTGAAAGGAAAGCAAATGTAAATATTGGTTATCTTGGAAATGCTACTTAAACTACAATGACACTAAATATATCTCTTTTCCAGGGTCCAGTATAGTTTGCAAACTATCAAATGAAGCTATAAAAGTTCAATTTTAACATTGCTAGTCAAGCAGCAAACATAAAAAACAAAGTCAAATTAGATTTATGGTTGTAAATAGCCACTAAACTTGTCATCCTTTTCTTCATTTTGAGAAATACTTCAGCTAAATATGCAATATTCAGTTAACTGTCATTTCCAAACTCAGACGTAATGAATAGACAGAGGCAAGGACATCAGGTACAGACTAACACAGAGAAGGGGGTGAGAAGAACCATAGCTCAGTGATAGGCTGCGTGCTCAGCATTCTGAAGACGAGCATGCACCACCTACCATCAAACAACAATGGAACAGAAAAAGTGAAAAATTACAGATTTGTCTCTTTCCCACCAGACTCATGTTATTTAGACTTTTGTGCTCTGTTGGATATCAAGCAATGTTTCTGATGAAGCATAGTCATATTTTTATTGTGTTTTATCTGATATTTTCTGCCTCAAGTCTAAAATTTCACAACTCTAAGGAAACACGTAGGGAGATGCTACCTGTTACACTGAAGTAGAGATAAGGAATCTATATCTGTGCTACCTGAGCAATGAGATGCATGTGAGCTGATTTGCACAATAGAAAAAATCTTCAGAATGCATCAGTAAGATGCACGTGATCAACTCTGCAGCTGACTGCATTTCTGGGAGATTTCGAGATGGAAATATGTAGCTCTTATGACTCTAAAGAAAGAGGGGACTAAATTTTCAGATTGAAGGTAACAGTCAGCTCTTGTAGGGGCAGGGTATTGGCCTATTCCTACTGTTGTGTGAAGCCAAGACAGTTGCGCAAACCAAAGCCTTGGGAAAAGGGCCCATTTTAAATAAAACCAGAAAGACTGCATTTGAAGACAAATGAGAGCTGCCCAGGTGTATTAGGTATTATGAGAAAAAAATTTTTTTTAATTTTGGTTGTATCCCAAACCTGAAGTTTTTAACCTTCAAAATTATGATTTTCTTTCTCTCCTTTTTACCTATTTTTGTTTTTTCTTTCATACGTTTCCTGAATAAATCAAGAAAACTGTAAGGAGCAGCGCCAGGTAGAGAACTAGCAAAACCATCAGATTTGAATATGGAATTTAGGACTTACACATTTCTACCTGGCCCAGGCAACATGGCATGGAACTTGTTGTCCCAATGTGCAAGCAGATAGAGCCTAAAAGGCCATCTGTAGGGACAAATAAAAGTAGGTCTTTTTAAATAGAGATTGAAAGAAAGCAAGTGACATTAGACAGGAAGATGTTAATAAACAGCTGTGTTCAAAGTTGTCTGGCAGTATTGTAGCTCATGTGCAAAAATTCTTCAGGAGCCAGTGTAAATTTCCTGGTGTCCCCAGATTTCCAGGGACCTGTAGGACCTTTGTCCTATTGTCTCTTTTGTTTAGTCTTTTTTTTTTTTTTTCCCAGAACCGGGGATTGAACTCAGGCCCTTGAGCTTGCCAGGGAAATGCTTATTCCACTGAGCCATCTCCCCAGCCCCCTGCTGTCTCTTTTAAGACATTGTGTTATTGTGTTTAACTATAACAGCCTTTGTGGTGGGCTGAATCAAGCCGAGACCTATGCCTCTGCCAGTAGACAGGCTGGGGGCTGGGAGACTCAGGTCCCATTAGGGCCTTGGAAAAAAAGATGTGAAATTTTTACACAATGGAGTATTATTCACTATAAAGAAAGATAAACTCAAAGCTTTCATGGACAAATGGACACAATTATGGATCACACTTGTAAGTGAAATAAATCAAACCCTTAGGTGTAAACATCATATTATCTTCCTAATGTAAGAATCTGAAAGAGTAAATAAAATCAGAAAGGTACAACAGATCCTTTCTGATTTTATTTATTCTTTCAGATTCTTACATTAGAAAGAAACTTCTCCAAAGGGAAAAAAAACAACTGGGATGAGAGAAAGACGTGAAGAAGAAACAAGGAAGGGAAAATACAAATGATAGCTAACTGTATTACTAATTTCTATTGGGTTACTGAAAGGAACAGGTAATGTTTCAGTGTTTGACCAGTCTTGCATGCCTGCATACCCATATCTGGTAATGTGACCAACTACCTTGAAGGGAATCATATGTAATAAACAAGCACTGAGCCGGGCGTGGTGGCGCATGCCTGTAATCCCAGCACTAGGGAGGCTGAGGCAGGAGGATTGTTGTGAGTTTGAGACCAGCCTGAGCTACAAAGTGAGCTTAAGGCCAGCCTGAACTGCACAGTGAGACCCTGTCTCAAAAAAAGACAAAAAAATAAATAAATAAATAAATAAAAAATAAAAATAAACAAGCACTGATACTTTCCTGTCATCTTGATTTGAAATACTGTATCATTTTTATTGCTATTGTCCATTTTTTTTAAGATACAAAAAATGTAAAAGTTTATATTCCACAAAAATGTTAGACTATGTTACTTAACCTAAAAAAATCAGCTTCTAGAGAAGCACCTCCATCTATCCCATCTACCACTTTCATTTTGTTGCCGTAGAGTTTGTGAGTCAAAGTATTCCCCTTGTGGCTGCCTGATAAGATGTTTTATACTGTCATCACTTACTAGCATTGCTACTGTGGATAGGGCTACTTATTCACACTTTATTTTTTCATAAGATACGTGGAGTCTTCCCCCTTCGTTGGCAGCTTCTGTACTGTTGCACATTCTTCTCTCTTCATCAGTTCATTAACATTAGTACAAGAGCAGGCGTTTTCACATACTGTCTTAGTTACTTTTCACTCTTCGCTAGGACAAATGCCCAACACTCAAAATCAAGGAAGGAAAGATTTATTCAGCTCACAATTTGTGGAGGTTTCAGTTTGTACTCGGGTGGCTCCTAGGCAAATGGCAGCAGTTCATGGTCGCAGAAAACAGGGAAGTGGGGCCGGGGAGACGGCTGAGTGGAATAAGCACTTCCTCGGCAAGCACAAGGGCCTGAGTTCAATTCCTGGTTCCACCAAAAAGAAAAGAAAACAATGAAGAGCAGAGGAGGAGCCACAGCTGCAGCATCCATCAAGCCTCTCTCTTCCTTCTAAGCTGACTGCAAGGACCTGCGCTCCACTGTGAGAAGACTGGGACTTCTCCAAGGAAGCAGGGCAGAGTAGCCTTCCTCAACTCCTTTATATACACTTTTTGTGAGGAATCACTCTGGGGTGACCCTGTCACAAACCCAAAGCAGAACCAATTGCACCCCAGGGTGGGCCCTCCCAGTCCTGCAAGGTTGGACCCCACAATCCAGCCATGATTCCTACATCAAGTTGACAAAATATATCAATTACCAGATATGCCAAAATCTGCTTTTATAAGAAGAAATTCTACTTGTATAACTTAACCATAATAGTTGTATGTTTGATGGTAAATGCTCTAAGAAAAAGGAAGGTTAGTAGTCTAGTTCTGGAAGAAGCCTGTCTAAAGCTCAGTCAGTAGGAAAAGATTTTTAGGTTATTATGGCCTTTTTGTTAAATAACACAACTTTAATGCTTTAAGTGGTGCTTATTTACTGACAAATCCACTTTCAACTCTTAACTGTTAAAGTGCTCTCAATATGTGAAAGTGATGTGAGATGCTGAAAGTACAAGAAAGAATCAAAATGTATAATAGGTGCTATGAAATAGGCAGATAATGTTCAAATGAGAAGGGGAATAAAGGAGGGGGAGGAGGAAAGGAAAGAAGGGAAAAGTGAAAATACTCCACTTTTTAAATTTCATGACGATTTATTTGTAACATTCAGAATTGAAAACAGGGCTTGTGTACTGAGCTACATCTCTGGCCCGTGATTTTTATGTCAGGACAGTTTTTCAGTAAGTTATTAAGTTGGCCAGGGTGCGGTTTGAACCTGTTATCTTCTCCTCCAGCCTCATAGAGTGCTGGTGTGATAATTCTGCATTACCAAGGCTAACTTCAACATCCTCTACACATGCTAATTTATGCATAATTATTACTTCCGCTAGCAACTTTGCTTATCATAAATAGACTGAAGGAAGCAGACTGATAGATATTCAGATAATGCACCAAGACAGAGTAGTGATACGTTGATACCTTTCAGAGTGGAAGTACTGATAATCCTAAGAAAAATTTATTGAGAGCCTCTAACGTTTCAGATACTGAAATAATTAAGTTAATTAGCTACCTAATTAAACTAACTAATAGGAATTACTGCCAGAAGTAAAGGTAGGTGCTTTTGTCACTGGATGCCATCTAATGTGGTACCTCAAAGAGGACCCAATTCAGCCTGCAGTTTTTATATTCAAATGATAGAAAAAGAATTTCAACATGCTTTGGTGTCCAGCATAGGGTTACTGTTAGGCAGAGTTTAAAAATGAGAAAGAATAGGAAATACATTCAATTTGAGCAACAGGAAGGAGCTCTTTAGGATGCAGGGATTCAGACTGATGTGCTCAAAAAAAAAGGCCAGGCCGGCTTCTAAGGACTGGATGGAGTCTCTGCATGAATCCCATGAAGCCCTGAGGGGCAGTTTGGCTTTCAGGAGATGACTTCTTTCTTAGACAGGGGTGACCCAGGTTCCTGGCAAGCGGTAACTATTTCTGCCTGCCAGAGGAGGTGAGCTTATCATAGGGTATCCTGCTGAACCCTGGTGTTCTTGGAAAAGTAGGTTACAGTGTCTTTGTTAACTTCTGGGCATTGTTTCTGAGGGGACTGGAATGGGCCAGTGTACAGACTCACTGTGGGGATCCCTGAAACTCACTGTGGGGATCCCTGAAACTCACTGTGGGGATCCCTGAAACTCACTGTGGGGATCCCTGAAACTCTGGCAATCACCGTAGCTACTCTCATCTCGGTATCTTTAGTGTTGAAAGGGAATGAAATAATCTAGGAAAGATTAAGGCTACAAGTCCTTACTCTGTAGAGCGTATTTCTTTTCTTTCCTTTAATAAATGTAAAACTTTGTTAACAGTTGTGCTTATTCTGTGTGATTCCCTGTTCAGAAAATAATCTCTGCCAAGCATCCCCAGCACCTCAGAACCCAACAACAAGATGACACAGAAATTATCGTAAGGCTAGAGTAAGCGTTATATATCCTGCTCTATTAAAATGTAAGGAGAACACAAAAACATGTATATATATACTTTGAACAAAAACTTGGTATGTGATAATAAGAGCCACACATAGCCACTAGCTAAAAGACAGAGAATTTAAAATATGCGAGAGGAAAGAATCATATTTCAAATCATTTGAGTTAACATAAATTGCATTTATCTTACTATAAAAGTAACTGTGACTCATCCACATGGCTGACACTGACGAAGGATCTACAAAGTGCAGTACAGGGTTTCAGAATAAATCCTGAGGGGGTTTGACTGACCTCATCAAATACACGAGTTATATTTCTTGTTATATAGACCTTGCTTTATCTTGATCTTAACCATCCAGCACAAAAGTATGAAAATTAAAACCATATTACAATGCTGACCTATAAAAGGCTCAAGCCAACAACTTCTGATATTGCCAATCCTACGGAAAACCCAAAACTATTATGAGTTTTTGCTGAATTCACACACCTACAATATTTAAATGGCAATAGAATACCCATCTCCGACAAAACTAAACAAAAATGGGGATGCAAATGAACAACCATTTTGTACCTGTATATTCAAAATACTTAAGATAGATATACAGCTACTTTCTCTTCTGTCAATGAATAGAAAGATTTGTTCTAATAGTGCTTGTGGACAGGTCATCATTTCTGCATCTTGTACTATGAATAATCACTAAGTAGACAACTATATGCAATGTATTAATTATTGAAACTGTTCTACTAATTGGTTTTAAAACTGTCTCATTGCTATTTATTTCTCAATAAAATTATATATATATATATATATATATATATATATATATATATATATATATATTCCTAGAATATAGCAAGTAAAGATAAATAAGTAAATAAAGAGGGAAGTAACATAAACCTTCAATTTATGTGGCATCACTACCAGAGTTTTCGGAAGAAGCCCCAGACTGTCCCCTAGCCAGGCCTGGCCCTCATCCCAGGTACTGCCCAGGGAGACTGGCTGTGATGGACAGGAAGGGAGCTCTCATCGACAGGACCCTGCTGCGAAGGACAGGAAAACAGGTTCAAGAACTGTCTTGGAAGGGCTGACAGAAATTTGAGATTTTATCAAAGAGGGGAACAAGACAGGAGCCAGGATTTGCACAGCCAGTGTTTGCAGGGTGGCTCGCTGTGTGCAAGCCCTGGTCTGGCTGCTTGTCAACTCAGGAATGGTCCTGCCATCCTGGGAGCATGGTCATGGCCCAACTGAGGGCTCAGGTGCAGGGGACACCACTAAGCTCCTTCTCTGGGTAATCGGTTCTGCTTGGGAGTGGGGGCCAGGACACCACTGGGCGGCAGCAAGGTTCTGCTTTTCCTGGAATCCAGGGTGACTGCACCTTCTGGGCAATGGTGTGAGATCTCTAAACTTGTTTAAAACAGGCAGTTGGAAGTTTCTAAATACAACTCGCTTACTGTTCTTTTGGTGTCTGTTTCAATGGAAGATAAGATAGGGTGGGTACATTTAAAGGTAATAAATCTTCCATTGCTAGTTCTCAGATGCCTGAAACATTAGTTCTAAAGTGATACACATGCCTGTGTGGGGAGCCTTTCGGGGATCCAACCCAAGGCCATAACGGGGTCAAGAAGAAAGTAAAAGGTAAAGAGAGATATTTGCTCTTTGGTGCCAGCAAGCCCAGCTTGTAGCTCCCAAAGATGGCATAAGTAGAATTCCCTTCTGAAGAAAAATGATGACATCACACACATATATATATATTATATAAATATATATATATAATACAATATATATTATATATATTTATATAAATATATAATATATATTATATAAATAAATATATATGTGTGATGTCATCATTATATATATAGTATATATAAATAAACCAAAGCATATTAGTTTGAGAAAAAAATGCCATCAGAGGGATTAAAGGAACTCATTTAGTCATTTAGCTCTATTAAAATAGAGTTTTAGACCTCGTCTCAATGTTTGAAGGAAAGAGCTTTCTTTCTTTCTCTTTCTCTCTCTCTTTCTTTCTTTCTTCTTTCTTTCTTCTTCAGTGACATTTCCATAAACTTTAAAAGATACATAGATTCTGATGAACACAAACCATTGGGACTATTTTGTAGTTTCAGAGATTACTCTGGTACTGTTTTATACCAATATATATATATATATATATATATATATATATATATATATATATATATATATAGTCACATTAATTTTCTTTAATCCCTGATCTGTTCTGTCTCTATAATGATTCAGTTTCCAGAATGTCATAAAATGAATCACACCAAGTGTAACTTTTAAAATGGGCTTTCTTCATGGAGCATCAGATATTGGAGATTCACCTGTGCTGGTTTATGGATCAGTGTTTCCTATCTTTTTCATGTTGAGTAATGTCCCATAGTACGAGGGTCCTATACCTGGTTCATACACCTTCTTTTCTTTCTTTGTGCATATAGTACTAGGTATACATGGTATCACTACAGAGATCAGACTCATAGTGATTCTCCTGTTTTCAGCCTCCCAGGTTCTGTGATTACAGGTGCCCATGCCACCATGCCCAGTCTCAGTCACTGTCTCAGAGTATCTCTGGGGGTGGGATCAGCATGGCAAGCTGGAGATAGAACCTTGGTCCCTGCATCTGCCTAAGCAGGTGCTTTATGTCTTTTCATTTTCTAAGTAGTATCATTTTTTTTAGGTTATAAATGCAAAACAGGTCCATAACTTTCAGGTTTTTTTATTTTAGGGTTTTGTGATATCAGTTCAGATTGCCTATCTTCTCTCTTTGTCAAAAATTAGTCCAGATGGGTCAGTGACATAGCACAGTAGTGATAAGCAGATTAAAGCAATTGTTAGGCAGGTACAGAGTTTGCCAGGCTGGACCTGACCCCACGGTGGGCTGAGATGATGATTGAGACTGGGTGTGGTGGCACTTGCCAGGAAGCCCAGCGCCTGGGAGGCTGAAAGCAGGAGAATCACAAGTCGAGTCTGAGTAGGGAGACCCTATAGACTCTGTACTAAGTACATTTTTTAAAAAGCACCTGTTTTCAGTGTTTGTAATTTATAAGCGTCTCTGGAAACAGCCACATGTACATGATATAGCTGGTTTTCATTTTTTTAACCTTTTTCCGTCTCCCTCCTGTTTCTCCTTCTGTTCTTTCACAGAGTAAATTTCTTGTTTTTTTCACTTTTCTAAGAGAATTCCAGTTGCTAATATGCATTTATGTAGAAAAAAATGTTTGGTAGAATTAAAAATTTAACTGTTAGCATAATATAAAGTCTATAGGAAACAGAAGATAAATTATGCACCATATTAGTTACATTTAAGAAAATAATGTTCAGAAAATATTATTGTCTAAAATTAAAAACCAACCCCCTAAAGTTGAGCATAAAGAAATAGTTCCTGCATTACTTCCATCATAGGGAACAGAGTCAAGAAATTAAAGCTACAAATGAGAGACACAAAAATAAATTCTTATGTCACTATTTTGTCTGTCAACTTGGAAAACCCCAAAGAATCTACTAAGTACATGGGTTTACTTTTTGTTGTTGTTCTTGTTTTCTTTTATTATTGTTGTTGTTTGGGGGGTA
This sequence comes from Ctenomys sociabilis, assembly GCA_004027165.1. Classification (NCBI taxonomy): domain Eukaryota; kingdom Metazoa; phylum Chordata; class Mammalia; order Rodentia; family Ctenomyidae; genus Ctenomys; species Ctenomys sociabilis. Next base: position 65,517 of record PVKA01005414.1, on the reverse strand, counting down.
CCAGGAATTGAACTCCGGACCTCACACTTACAAGTTAGGCACTGTGCTACTGAGATAAATCCCCACCTCTTTGCTTTTCATATGGCATGAAACTCAGTTATATTCTGTACAAAGCCTACCAATACCACATAATACACTAAAATGATATTTCCAAAATACATTGAAAAAGTGCTTAGTGCTAGTATGCAAAAGACTTGAATAACTTTACAAAGAAATGCTTAAAAAGCAGAAAGAAAACCAATTTTAAAAAGGAAGCTACTCTTTAAAATTTTCTAATATGTAGTATGGAGAGCATTTTCCTATAAATATTTCTGTTACTACTGATTCATTATGCCAATGACCCTGCTAGATTTCAGTAATAATCATGATCCCTATAAGTCTACCTCTTTCTTCTGAAAGTGACTTAAAAGCTATAATTGTTTTTCTTTGTTCTCATTTGCATAAGAAGCATGCAATTTTATTATAGCCAAGCAACTCCCATGGCTCCTATAGGGTCATATTTTCAATGCTCTGTAAAACACTTTAAATATTAATAGCTGCTGAGAAGTGCCACCCTGTTTTCTGAAAAAAAAATTGCATGAATTTGTAATCAAAGTTTTAAAACTTTTATCTTGAAAGATAAGAAAAACAGAGTAAAATTCTTTGGTTTTGTCTATGTACAGATGACACTGTTGAATATGCATTTTTAAATTCAGAAGAGGAGGATGTTTATTTCCTTTCCACAAATAGATGTTAAGTTTAAAACCCTTAAGTACTCAAGAATATTAGGGTTTTATGTTTCTTACTATTATGAAACCAAAAATTAACCTATACAAGTGAAATCTGGGAAGAATTGAATTGCTTATCAGCAGATCTACCAAATTAACATCCCACTTATATCATGATCATCTCTTATGCAAGGGAGTCTGATCTGTGTCACTGAAAGATATACTTAACAGTCTTTTAAATATTAAGAAAAAAAAAATCCAATAAAGGCATGCAAAGAATCCCAGCAACATCAAGCATCTCAGGTAAGATATACATATGGTACCAAATTTTTACTTCTTACCAACTTGGGAGCTACGATTTTTATGCATGCAGATGTTCAGATTACTATGTTAATATATCTTCATATATGAGCAGAAGGAATAAAGGACTTCCCATAGGATGCATATTTTTTACACTTCACCACATTGACTAAGGTAAAGGCAGAGCATCATGTGAGTACTCAGCCACCAGCCATTCTTCTTTTGTGCTTGTTGCATGTCTTGCATTGACTTCTCACTGACTCAAAAATTTCCTAAAGCTATTATTTATATATATGAAAATTGGAAGAATTTTTTCGGTGGAACTGGGGATTGAACTCAGGCCCTTGCGCTCGCCAGGCAAGCACTTATTCTACTGAGCCATCTACCAGGCTTTAAGAAAATTCTGTTAAAGTAATTTCTAACACCTGTGAAAAGACCTCTAAAATTATTGCATTTACTTGCTTCTCCATTTATCCAGATAATAGCAGATGACTGCCATTATTGAGGCATCTGCAATGTATGCTGCAATGTTTAATATTCTTTAAATGAAAAGTACAGTAGTGAAAATGAACAGATTCTTCCTGGTGGATGAGGGGACAAGGCTCTAAGTTTGTTCTCAAAATGTCAAAATGATATTTCCTATTTGGAAGACACATTTTGGTTCTCTTTCTGACAAAAAAAGATTGGTTTGCTTTATAATACAGATTTTAGTGGCTGCAGTGTAGGGAAATTTCTCAAATTTGGAGTCTGAAAGAATGGCTTCAGGTAAGAGAAGTGAGCAGAGGAGCAGGACTTCTGTGAGCGAGCTCTCAGGTCCCTGACTGCACGCTGCCAGGATGTGCATCCCTTCCTGCCTGATCAGAAGTTCTCCAGGACTTCAGATCACACTGTCTGAAGAGATAATGTGTCTATCCAGATTAATAATTTATCACTTCATCTTCTTCCTTCTTCATTGTAGAATACTTTAGTAATCTAGTTCACAAGCCTTGAACATGTCAGATAGTACCTGCCTTCCTGTGCCTGTGATCCAGAGGTTTAACCTGAGACAGGGCAACTCGGCAAGAGGAGAGTTTGAAACCAAAGTGTGTGTCACGATCTTGTGAATGTTAAACTGCTAGGTTTCTAAATGTAAGCTATCTTATCATAAAACTGTAGTTTCCCTTGTTAGTGTCAAATACTGACTTGTATCATTATTTACATGAAGTGCATTGATTTGTTGTGTAGTTCTTGCTTGTAACCTTAAGTAAGAAGGCAAGTGTACAATAACTATGCTTTGTGAAGAAGGGAAGCCATAAGCTTATCTTCTCTAAATAGAATATTATGGATTTTAGAATTAGCAAGATAGAATTTGGGGTGTGTATGTGTGGGGAGTGTGTGTGTGGGTGTGTGCATGTCTGTGTTTGTGTGTGTGAACTTATATGCACTTGATTTCTTTCTCTATATAGAAAGTTATTAAATATTGAAAACTAATGTATCAGGACTTACACATGAAACATTCCTGAGAAATTTAATAAAGATAATGAAAATATGAAGTAATGAGTACCAGCACGTCTTTAGATACAGTTTTCTGTTACACAGCGTATTCTCCAAAGAAGTTGCTACAAAATCTTAGCAAAGGCAGTGAACGAGGTCGCTAGCTTCTCCATAGTGAGGTACCTCTAAGCAGTCTCCAGCTAGGAGCTCTGCAGCTTGTTCAGCTCAGCGTCCTCTGGGTGTGAATTCCAAGAACCACCGCTACAAATAGCCTCAGGCAGTCCCTGGCTGCATCTCTTGTACACATTCATAAGAGAAAGAAAATGAGCCACCACAGGCTTTATTTACACTATCTTTTTCTTGTCAAATTTCAAAGAACCAATTAATATGTGTCTGTGATATCATCTTATGGAACTAGTGATATATAGAAAATGTTATGTTCGCTCTCTTGTTTTCTTAGAGCTAAACCTCTGGGGCATTTTGCTTCTGATCAGTCAAGCCTTAAGATAGGAGGAATGAAGTACCCCACTCTGTTTCCTATGTTCTGACTGTAGAGTATGAGAGAAAAGTTGCCCGTGTATGCTAATTTTAGGAACTTTTAAATAGTGATAAGTATCTTAATGCCATCAGATGCTAGATAAATTGGCCTTATGTCAGTTTTACAAACCATTTTCTTTCTAGTAAGATTAAATTGATTATGCAATGCTTTCAAAACATGCACTGATTTTCACTGGAAAATATCAATTATTTGCTTTGTTTTTTTGCAGTTCCAGATTAGTAAAACACTCCATTAGTGAGATGTTGCTGCAGATTACTAATTAGCACAGCCCCCATTAGTGACTTCTATGTACTTTGCAATTTGGAAAAATTTAATTACTAGAGAATGTCCTACATCTCTGGCCCAGAATATTCAGTCATGATTATTTTTCTTTAGTCCTTCTACCACCTCGAGACTTGTCCAAATGGCTCTGATCACTTTTTTCTCATCTCCTCTTTGATAACCAGCTTTATCCTAGAATAAAGAAAAACAGCTACAGTTTGAGCAGTCTCCTTGCTTTTGGAGTGTCTCTGACTCTGTCCTTGAGTACCCAATTGTCCTGTTTCTTTCACAGGAACTCATTTCAGTGGCATGAAAATGGGCCATTTTTGAAAGACAATCAAAATGCTATTGCTGGAACCACCTCTATCACAAACCTTGAACAGCAGTCCACTAATGAAGCAGCACTGTACACACGGTTCAATGAATATGTTTCACTGGACTCTATCTAGCCTTTACTCCAAATAACTTTGAAACCTATTCATCTGCATGGAATCAGTACTTATGAGGAACATAATTTGAAATGAGGATATGTTCTAGTAATCACTATCTGATAGACTCTAGCTAGTAAAATCTCATCAACTGCTGTAGGCTCTGAGTCACATAGCAGTCCAACCTTTAGGACATCGAAACTGCATGGATACAAAGAAGGACAAGAAGGGTTCTTTTAGGTCTCTTCTCTATTAGTTTCCCAAAGGTTGTTTGGCCATAGTATTCTTAAGTTCTTATAACCCTATGAAGTTTGTTTATTTTGTCCAAAGCTGACTCAGTAAATTATCTGTCATTAGGGAATATTTTTCACTGCTATGCTCATTAGACAGCAATCCCAAGGAAAAGTCAAGTAAAAATCGTTAAACAAAAGAGTCCTTCTTCTTTTTTTTTTTTTAGTTTTCTATTGCAATATTTAATTACATCCTAGTTTTCCACAGTTCAAGGGCTGAACCTGTATAAAGGCTACGTATGCCTGGAGAGTTTTCTCTTGACTGGAACTATTTTTTATCATGTTCTTTATCCTTGTCTTCCACAGTGCTTCCTGACCCATCAATGCATTTTAAATAAACAGATTTTACTAATATGAGTCTATAAAAATATTTTTGCCAAATGGAAAATGTAGCAAAGGCACAACAATACCTTGGAATTACACATTTCAAAGGAAAGGAAATTAGTCAAAGAAAGATGTTGAATATTTTAAAATTAATCCCAACAACTCTATATGGCAAAAAGTACCATCCTTTCTGTGCTGCTCAAAGTCAGGAGGCCTGGACCTCATTACTCTCGCAACCACCCCAACTCCAGGATGGCGCTCGAGGCCAACTCTTCCCCAAGGCCGCCACCCTGTCCCTACTGTGTAACACAGTGCAGTACAGTGAGGGTAACACAGCCCGTGGCTGCTTCCCAGTACCATTTAGCTTCCCTCCCCCTTGGTTTTAGGTGAGAGCACAGAATAAAAACAACATGGTCTATAAACAGCAGAAATTCATTGATCAGAGCTTTAGAGGCAACAGTGTACATCAAAGGGGTGGAAGACTAGGTATCTGGCTGGCTCCCAAATACTCATTAGATGTTTTTCTTGCTGCGTTGTGCTGCTTTCTTCCTGTGCCCTGACAGAGGTAGAAAATGTTAAGTAAGCTCTCTAGAGTCTCTTTTATAGGAGAATTTACTCTAATCAGAGGGGCTCAACCCTCAGCACCTAATCACCTCAGAGTCAACATTTTAGCATACGACTTGTTAGAGGGTGGAAACTTTCAAGCTACAACAATACAAGACTTCAAGTTTCATAATATGTTGGCAGGAGGATCCACTATCAGATGGAATTTTTCAATCCTGTTTTTTGGCATCCATTTAAATTACCTACTTGCATTTTTTTCTTAATTCTTGAAGACCCCATGAGGATGAGGTAAAGGTCAGACAGAGATTTGTGCAATAGAGATGATATTAATAATTTTAAAATATTCAACATATTCATAAAAGTTTATTACTTACAGCTACTAAATTAGAATTAATTTCTTTAGAAAATGTTACATATCCTTAAAATTTTATCTTATGCTACATATTCTGTATTCAAGCTATATTTCTTCTGTAGGCAAGATTAATATCATTCTTGACCTCGAGTTCCTTCTTACCTTACATGAAAAAAATGTTAAAATTTTCAAATTTTTATTTATGAGGAATTGGAGGTAGCATCCAGTACAAATGACCCTTAAGTCTAACCAGGGACAGAAGCTTGTGCTTGAACTTGGCCTTTATCTGACTCTAAGACTCTCAGGACTAGCGCATGAATGAACAGGCATGTGTGTGTCCCCCACTGGGAATACTGCCTCAGTGGTTAAACTCTTCTCTGCCCTGATCCTCCCTACAAGTCTCTGAGATGGGATCACATCAAATCACACAAGTGGAATTTACTTTCACCGAACCCAAGTTTGCTCCTGAAACTTGAAGAAATTTTCACATAAACCATTTCTAGGTAGGTTTGCGAAAACAAAGTGAAAGGATACAGAAATTTATTCTATGGCATAGGGCATACGCTGGCCCCGAAATATTTTATCATGGCAACAATGTTTTGATGCAGTCCTTGGGCTGACCGTTGAAATCCTTTGGTCTGTGCTTCCATCTTCTGCTCCACTCGGAGCCCTCTTCTATCTGAAAGAGAACTGAAACCAAGAGAGGAGACAATGATGAAATATTTATTCCACAAATGCCAGAAAAGGCTTATGAGAAACAGTGCAGCAATTACGTGCAGCAATTTTTCAGTGATTAAGCTGAAAATATGATGTCTTATTACTCTTCTCATCTTTGCTTCACAGATGCCACACATTTCCGAGCTTGAGCTGTTCCTTGTTTTGGGGCTCACTCAGTTTCTCTTTTCTCAGTCAGCAGTACGGAGCTTGCACAAGAGTGCCTATGCTCCATGACCAGCACCCACAGGAGCCGCCTTCACGCCACTCAGCGGCTGTATTTCCTCAGCACTATCACTTCCGGACAGGCTTTGTATTGGTCCTACTAACAAAGTTTTCTACAAGCAATCTACTACTCCCTCTCTAAGGAGGAAAGAGCTAGTTTTCCTTCTCTGTGACCCTGCCCAGTTAGGAAAACAGCTGCAGAAGGGTTACGCTGTTCACAGATTAAGCTGAACAGCAAGTTTCACTCAATATTGACTCTACCCCATATCACTTTACCTTTGCATATTTGTGAATACAAAACCCTTCAGTCTGATGCCCCAACCAAAATCTTCAGCCAAACGATGCACAGAAACATCAGTTTCCCAGACTTCTCATAGGCAACTGCTTGCAATTTACTATTTGTTGGCTCCCTATTCTCCCAGCTAATTAGTTGGGCATTGCTATTCTGTCAGCGCATGGTATTTCTTTTAAGGATCCTAGCGCTCTCCGAGGTGGGGATGCTAGCAGACGGTCAGCCTGGCCCATGCATGCCACGCCCCTTCCAGTGCCATTTTGACTGCAGCAAGTGCCTCCAAGGGCAGCAGCTGAGGCACAGAAAATGATGTTTCTGTGCATCATTTGGCTGAAGATTTTGGTTCAGGGCACTGGACTAGAGGGTTTTGGATTTACAAATGTGCAAATTCTTTCTGAACGGTCACTCAGTACTCCATAGCATATGTCTCAGAAACTGCTTAATTTTTTGTAGGTTTTTCCCTCACTATACAGGGTACCTTTTGCTTACTCAGAAAATACTTCTCCTTCATAAAGAGGATTTATGAATATAATTTGTAATAATGTCCCTTCAGAAGCAAACTAAAGTTTTGCAGAAAGATTAATCCAAGTAAGTGAATTCTTTGACTTCTCACATATATACATATAGATGTATATGTTTCAGGATTCTTGTCTATCACATTTTTAGAATGTTTTAAATTGAGTTGTTTAGAGCTGGCTAAGTAGCTCAGTGGATTAAAATGCCTGAAAGCAGGCACAGGGGTCAGGGTTTCAAACCTCGGGCCTGCCATGCTGCCCAAACCCACCCCTGGGGGGGTATGCTGAGACTGCAATTGAGACTGGGTGTGGTGGTACTTGCTGGCTTATAATCCCAATTCTTGAGGAAGCTGTAAACAGGCGGATTACTATGAGTCCAATCTAGTAGTGAGACCCTAAACACCCTATAGACCCTTCCCTAAAAATAAAAAAATAAATATAAACAAAATAAATGAGTTGTGTTGTATAGCTGGGAATCCAGTGTTACGTTTGCATTTTATTTTGCTTAAAAATGTGATATAGTTCTTTTTATTTCAGATATCCAAGATTGCTTATAAAAGTCTTAAATTTATTGTTTTATGACTTTTAAAAACATTTTAAACAAAGTTTAAGATTGCTAATAAAACTTTCAGAATATAAGAAACACTGAACAATAATTTTATGCTGTTTATAAATTATTTATATTTATAAAACAATAATTTTATAAATATAAATCATTTCCTTTTCATGAAATTTCCACACATAATGTTATGGTTTGTATCTTGGTGTCTCCAAAAGTCTCATGCAGCCAATGAGGTGGGTGTGATTAATTTATGATCCAAAGCTGGAATTGTGGGTGTGAGTGCTACACCCACCCTGGGGCAGACAGCCTGAAGGTGATGTAAAGAGAGGAGGGAGGCTTGCTCTTTGCCTCCCTTGCTCCTGCTGCCTCTGCTCCTGCTGTTTTGTTCTTGCTGTTTTGTTCTTGCTGTTTTGCTGTTTTCGCTGCCCTCTGCCATGTGCCACTCTGCCTTGAAACCAGCCAAATGTGGACTGAAACCTCCAGAACTATGAGCTAAACAAAACTTTCCTTTCTTAATTTTGGGTGCCAGGTATTTTGTCCCAGCAACAAGAGAAAAGCAGTTGAAGCTCATAGTATATCTGTTGGAACCAGTTAAAGATAATAAACGAGCTCCATGTTAATTTTAACTTTTTAGGAAAAAACATTCTTTCATTTCTAAAAGTGCATAGTTTTAATGCATGTGAGGTTTATTTCAAAACAAAGGAACCTCTAATCTCCGATTCTGCACAGACTTTTCTCCTGAAGTGTGCTAAGAGCCCCTGCTAGCTCCACCCTTGCCGTCCATGGTACTGTAGTACTGTCTGAGCACCGCCACTGTGAGTGTTCAGAAAAAGCATGTAAGCACCCCAACATGATCTTCACTCACCATTTTCTGTGTCACTCTAGACTTTGAGGCTGGTGCTAGCTTCACAGTCTTCTGAGGGCTCACTCTCAGCTGTAAAATTCCACTGAGTTCAAAGCCAGACCATGACCTCGGCGGGGCCAGATCATAGGGGCCAAAGACTGTTGGCCTGAACAGGAGGGTCAACTGCGTCCCTTCAGAGAGACCAGCCCTGTCGCTGCCTTGCATGCCCGACACTAGCAGACAACATGGAAGCCACAACCTTGAACTGTAAAATGAAATCATCATTAGATTTAAAACACATTTGAGACCTAAAACTTAAAGATTATTTAACAGGCTATGCAGTTCAATGTTCAGTCATTTGTTGATTATATAACATCAGTTTCTGAGCTACAGATTACCACAACTCAATATTGTGTCGATCCCCTGGTATGTAACATGCCATCCTCAACACTGACTGAATTTGGAATATAAGTTAAGCTGTTTTCTGGAAGGAAACCATTTTTAAATATACATTCCAATGAACAATTTGTCTTCTTTTTAGACAATGAAACAGGATTGTGTGTAGTTGTAGACTTTCTCCATCGAGAAGTGCCACCCTGGCCCTTTGTCCCTCGTGTCTTCTTGTGAGTCACCCCTACGTCTGTCTGCCCTCCAAAACATGATATACTCATTGGTGTTGAATGACATTGTCCCTCCCTCATTTTTGTTTTGCTGCCCCGAAAGTTTATGAGGTTTTAGTATGTCTTGGAAAGTCCCAGGAACAATGAATGCCTCTCTTTTGTCCCAATCCCTGTGCACATAGTCCTGACTCTATCTCATTTCCAAACTAAAATCTACTAAGTGATGGCTCCTTTCTTCTTGGTGGGTCCTGCAGTTCCCACTGGCCCCTATGTACACACTGTTCTTTCATAGTACAGAAACTATGCATTGCTTAATCACAAGCCTGTGCTCCAAGATACATGTGCCAAACAATTTTCCTAGTCAAGATACAGATTTTGGTTATTGGTCACACACATCCAAACTACACAGCCCATTACACACTTAAGCTTTACACTGCACAGTTTATTTTTAAGCTAAGCATAAATACAAACCCATAAGTGAAGACCTATTTAGACTCATTGATATTATTGTTGTCTCCATATCTAATCCCACTGCAAAGTCTATGGGAGCCATAGCACATGGGAAGGAGCATAAAATCACTGAATAAGACAAAGTGCTAATGATGTATTTAGCATAGCATAAAAATAAAACAAACTTGAAGATAAAAAAGCAAGACAAATTAAGCAGCTTTAATTCAAGAAGGTATCTGATTGAATTAAAATATGAAAATAAGAGTGCCATAACATTCATTATGAAATATTTAATAGTGATACACAGAAATTACTACTTAGAATACATGTGCATTTCTCTGACTCAAAAATTATATATATATATATATATATATATATATATATATTTCATAATTCTATAATGTCTTTATGTAGATAAACTAAACAGTGGAACAATGAAATACTCATACAGACATGGGGAATTATTATACTCGGATTTGGTTATTGCCTAACATTATACTAGTGTACAAGCCCTTCTTTTTGTCTAGTTATTGATAAATTACCAAGACAGTAACATTGTCTTATAGGTTTCACCACCTTAGAAATTATAATAAGGAACTACAGAATAATGTACAGGACTACAAGATAAACCCTGAGAAGACTTCAATGACGACATAGGAAATATAAAGTTCATGTGTTGGTATATAAGTTTTGATCTACCTAGGTCTTAACCATCAAGCAGAAAAGTATAAAAGTATAAAAATGAAGTATACATCGTGAGCCCATAATATCAAGCTGAGCTGTAAATGGATATGGCCGACAATTTCTTTGAATAACTCCCTATGGTTGCAGAATGCTGGACTGTGTTGGATTGTGGTGTCGAGTTCAAGCACCTAAAGTAGTTGAATGTCAACGGAGTGCCCACTTTTGACAGATGTAGACAAAGGAAGGGTTGTAGAAAGAAAAAATCATCCTGTGTGTGTATAGACAGTACAGTTGGGATAGATAACGCTGTGCTTCTACATAATTCTATGAGAGGCAAGACCTGCACTATTGGTGGTGGGACAGGATATTATGTCAGCTTTTAGTGCTATGGTCATCCACTAGGTAAATAATTATTGAATCTTTGATATAATTCAGCTATATAAAAACCTGTAATTATAATATCATGTATGCACCTTGTACAATACCAAAACGTTATGAAAACAGTTTGCAATGTATTATTTCATCGACTCTGTATAGTTATGGTGTTTTGAAACTGTCTGATTGACATTTGTATTTCAATAAAATAAAAATAAATGGAAAAAAAAGAAATTATAATAAACAAGTAATGTAGTAAAAACATCCACAAGTAGAAAGAATATTAAAATGGTTGATGAAATGGCCTTTCCAATAGCAATTATGTCCTCACGCAGACAGGTGATGCCCATCTGCTTTTCCGTACCTTTACTGTGCATGTAAGGTCAGATGCTGTCAAAGAACTAGAGAAAATGCAGACAGAATCTCGAATTTGTTCAATCCTTTCATTACTCACATTAATATTGAATTGCTTTCTCCTGGCTATTTTCTTCCTACAGAGCAAATGAGCATGCCATTTTCATTAGCAAGCTGATTACTCCATAGAAGAGAAAAGGTAAAATAATATAAAGTGCACAAAGTAAAAGCACTTCCTTATTAGAACTGAATTACAAATATTTTATCAAAATCAATCAATTTAAATATCTTTTTCCTACCTGCGTACCTATCTATAAAATCACATGACTTTGGAAACCTCAAACAAATTCAGGTGACATACAGATTCTTTTCTTTACTGCTGATTTCCCACTGAGAAATCTTAGGAAACATTGTTGATGTCATGTTGGGAGCAGGGTTATCCAAATGAGAACTGGGACATCTTATAGAGTGAAAAAGAAGACAAGCCTTGGAATATCAAGGGTTTATGCCAACCATGTGAAAGTGGTAAATATCTGAGTATCTAAGAAAAATGACAGGGTCAGCCAAACAGCTCAGCAGATTAAAGTGCCTGCAAGCAGGTACAGGGCCCAGGGGTTCGGTCCCCAGGCCTGCCATGCCAGCCTCATCACCCAGGACACACTGAGACAGTGATTGAGACCTGGCTTGGTGGTGCATGCTTATAATCCCAGCTCGTGGGAGGCTGTAAACAGGAGGATCGCCATGAATCCAAACTAGTAGTGAGACCCTGAACACCTTGTAGACCCTTCCCTAAAATACAAAAGAAAAGAAGAAAGAAAAAAGAAAGAGAAAGAAAGGAAGAAGACTACAATTAAAATGTTCTGAATCTGTGAAAAATGTCATAATATTCTAAAGGGTAAAGTAGTATAAATATTTAACATAAAATGGCTTTAAAGAAGATTAGTATCAGAAACTTATAAGTCTTGGAGTCTTCTTAGTGATGCTATTGATAGATCTGCAGAGTATCAGACACTTGTTTTCTGAAGCCATATGCATTCTCATTTACACAAAAGACAGTCACTCTGCACATAGAAAAATATAATCTTCAACATTAGATGAATAAGAGCACTTGTGATCCTACGGATCTCTGGGCAATATACACCGAAGACACAAGACCCCTGAGTCCTGGGTCTGCAGTCAGCTTCACTGTAGTTGACTGAGCTGTGCCATGAAGAACGGGACAACAAACAGGAAATAAATAAATAAGGAGAAGGCACTTTTGGATATTGATGAGAGCTAAGTGAGAAGTAAAAATAGGATAACATCACTGAAAGCTGACAGCAAGAAGAAATATACTATGAAGGATAAATTCTCAGTAAAGGGCTTCAGCAAATTGTTCGCAATTTGGCATATGGCTGAGAAAGAATCTATGGAAAGATCTGGAAATGGTGTCGTAGAGGAAGGACAAACAATAGTCAGAACTCTGATGTGGTCGCCGGCTGTGTTTAGAGACCAGGACAGGACAAGAGGACCAGAGTGTACTGTAAGTTTTGAATCTTGTATAAACATCTAAATTTAGAAAAAAAAAATTTTTAATTCAATGTGCCATTTAAAAATCAAATGGGCTATCAGAATAAACTCATGCTGTCTTCTTCAGTTTACTAACGAATGATAGCAATGGATATTTGGAAATAAAAGATATGAAATAACAATATTAAGTGGCCATTCTTTCCATGGAATCTGCCTGGAGCCCCTGCACTGCTCCTGGTCACTTCGCCACACCTAGCACCAGTCTCTGCAGAGCTGACAGTAGCAGGAAGTTTTAGTTTCTGTTTAGTAAATTCCATGTGAAAGACACCAACTCTCCTCACTTAGCTCGAGCTTTTAACATATTCAACAAAAGTCCAAAATCTTATCAGATATGATGGAGTATGATGCAAGAAAGCAAAAATGTCTATATTTTAGATGTATCTCCTACATCAATAAAATTCAACAAATGAATGTAGGGAGACTTTAAAACACTACACATTAGCACTTAGTACATCCTGTAGCCAACTGTTACATTTGTCCAGGGCTCTATATACTTATCACTGAAATCCCTTAAAATCAGGTGGGAAATTCAACACTTAAATGCCATTGTTAATTTTTATTCAGGCCACTAATGACGTTCCAAAGCTCCCTGTTTGGCAAATAGTCCAGATGTTTTTGTTGAAAGTGGATTAACTATAGAAGGGATGTTAGTATTGACTTGAATAAAAAGCTCTAATGATAAAGTTCATGAAAGTTTATCAGTATTTATGAATGAAGGCCTAAACAATCTGTTTTAGTCATCATCCTCTAAGAATTTCTAGAAATCATTTCAATAAAACTTTATATCATAATTAACTTTGATACTTTCTTCTTGATTTAAATAACCATGAAAAACAGCTATTCATTGTGCACATAGCAATCAAGTAGCCACACTTTGTTTTTGCCGTGGTACGATGAAAAACCATGAATGCAAATGATTAGAGAACTTGAAAACTTAAAAGCTCAGGGTCATAACAGCTCTGCCATTATATATAGCATTCTGGGTGTTTTTATAATAATCTTTAAGTACAATTGAATGTCACTAGGATAGCTGTCAAACAAGTTCACAGAAGACAAGAAGCTACAAAAAAGAATGCAACTTTTGGAAGCTCTATTGGGAGTCATCTACTCTGTGAAGTACAAGCATTTCAATATTATGTAAAACAAAGCACAGTGAGAAAAATGTTAATTGTCAAATTAACATAATATACTCAAAAATATGTAAAGTATTTTAAATTTGTTGTTTCTGAATATAATCACTGTATTTCAAGTATTTAAAAATCTTATTTTGGAAACACTAATGATTTAATGTTTTAAAGTAGTATATAAGGGCTACTGAGATAGCTCAGTGCACTAAGCATCTGCTTACTCAAGTGCATGGTCCGCGGTTTAATTCCTGACACCATATGCAGCGCCACCGCCATCCCTGGGCACACTGAGTGAGCAACCACATCTGGGCATGATGGCACAGACCTGTAAATCCCAGCACTGGGGAGGCTGGGAGAAGGATCACCATGAGTCCAAACTGCTTAGTGAGTGAGACACTGCACAAAATACAAAATTCAAAACAAAATAGTATATAAAATTCTCTAATACAGAGTATAAAATTAAGTGGTTCATATTCTTCCAATATTAACAGAATTCACCTATTTGGTCATATGTTATTTTATATTAACAAAACAGATGTATTTTTATCCAAGTTTATTTTTGAATATACTGAAAAGTTATAACCAGAAAGTCCTCCAAGCTAAAATATACTCACATGCATTTTCATTAACCAGCAATTTTATAATCATAATGTCATTGTGTTATTTCTTTAGAACATAATCTAAGAGTAAGATAGATTTCTAAGGCCAAGTTCAAATGTCACCCAAATACTTCAGTTCATCTTCTTACTGCTACCACTGGGTGATCCGTCTCTTCTTGCCCTGTTCTCGTGGATTCCACCTGTTGTAGCATTCTCAAGGACTAATATCTGGAACTATTAGGTCCTATTTCTTCTATCTCATCTCTGTGTGCCCAGCAGTTTTTACCTCAGTAAAACTGTGAATATACTTAAGGATGAAATAAACAAATGTGCACCATTGTCAGTTCTTAAACATAAAGTTAATTAGTAGATTTAAGTCAAATAAAAATAAAATCACTCGTCAGACTAATAACTATGTTTTCCCTTTGGAAAGTTCGCTTAATACCGTATTGTGTATACTTGAGCTCTCTGACCCATATTTTTTTTAAGTTGGTGTTAAAGGAAAATAAAAAGCATCTACTAATCCCCCGAATAATCCTTTTGTTTTGGAATCTTTTCAGTGAAATTCTACTAAGAAAGGGAAATTATTTTGTTGCCCTCAAATCACAAAGAAACTTTAATTGGATTTCAACAGAGGCCCTAAAATGTTCCTAGAAAATCTCTCCTAAGTAGAATTTTAGGATCTCACAGGTCCTAGCAGATCAGCTGCAGGACAGTTCAGCACAAGCTTTCCTCTCACCCTCAGTCATTAAGGAGCCACCATCGTTCTATGCACAGCGGTTTGCTCGCAACCCTTGAGCTACACATAGCATTGGTGAAACTCGAATTCCACTTAAAAGTGCACATGAAGGGAAAATAAAGAATGAGGAGAAACTAATGATTTAATATTTAAAAGTAGTATGTAAGGGCTGGTGAGATAGCTCAGCTTGCCTAAGCAGGTCCTTAGTATGAAAAAAAACAAAAATTCTGGCCTAAAAGGGGCATTCTGAATTTGGAAAAATCCTATTGTTTCTGTTGAACTGTTTTCGTTACAATGAGATAAATCCATTTCAGTACATAAAATGCAACAATAATTATTATTTGTCAAGAAATGGGAAGGCTGTCAAAGTGTCCCTTCACTTAATGGCTCTCTTTCTGCTCTAAAACAAATATTAAGGGCCTAGGAAGACAGTTCACTGGCATAAGCACCTGCATGGAAAGCACAAGGTCCTAAGTTCAATCTCTGGTACCAGAAAGAAGAGAGAAAGAAAGAAGAGAGAGAAACAGAGAGAGAGAGAGAGACAGAGAGAGAAAGAGAGAGAGAGAGAGAGAGAGAGAGAGAGAGAGAGAGAGAGAGAGAGAGATTAAGGCTACTTTAATTTCCTCCAAAAGAATCAGGTGTAATCAGTAGTTTTAAGCTTAATTAATGAATAGACTATATATGGTAGTCCTCATGCTTTTCAAAGTACCCTATAAAGTATAATGCACCCTAAAAAAGGAACATATCTATTTGAGAATTCTGAATATATAAATTCTGTTTTTCTCTGTTGAAAATGTCAAGGGCTGGCCAAATAGCTCAGTGGATTAAAGTGCCTCAAGCAGGTACAGAGGCTGGAGATTTGATCTCCAGGTCTGCTGTGCCAGCCCTGCCCCTGGGGCCCCTCTGAGATGGAAATTAAGACTAGGTATGGTGCACGAGTCTGTAATCCCAGCACTTGGGAGGCTGTAAATAGGTGGATCACTATGAGTCTGATTTAGCAGTGAGACGCTGAATACCCTGTAGACCTTTTCCTAGAATACAAAAAGAAAAAAAAAAAAAAAAAAGGAAAAAGTCAAGAGTCTATAAAATTGGTCCTACATGGAAATGATGGCCAATATTAAGAATAAATAATCATTGGGCCAGCCAGATAGCTCAGCAGACTAAAGCACCTGCTTTGGCAGAGCACAGCAGCCTGGGTCGCTCCTGGGTGCCGGCCCTGCCTCCAGGCCCGCTGACAGGATGTGGAGACTGGGCGTAGTGTGCTCACCTACAATCTCAGCGCTTGGGAGGCTGAAAACAGGAGGGTCACTATGATTCCCATCTATGTAGTGAGATCCTGTACTAGATACATAAAAAGAATATAAAATCATTAATATCTCAGATTTGAAGTAAAAAATATTAGTGTGAAAATTAAGACGCATAAGCACTTTTCAGAGCACTCTGGTATTTATGTACATTTTAGCACTGTCATTATATGATAAAAATTTACCTAAATTTCAGATGAGAGAATGAAGCTTTAATCCTAGTATTATTTATCTAAAATGACAAAATGCCTACAAAGCATTTAATTATACACACGGCGATGGTCTTGACTGGTAATTATACCACTTACATTTGCGAGAAGCTTTGTTAATAAGATGGAAATCGTCTTGTAATGGAGCAGTGAAAATGCTGAGCTGAGATTGTTTGCCTCCAAAATTTGATAATTCTTTCTTTCTCTAGGGAAGAAAATCAACTCACAAAACAAAATCAAGAAATAAAAATAATGAACTGTTCTACTTATGATTCTATTTACTATGTTGAGAATGATTATTTGCAAGAAACTGAACACTTGTACATATCTTTACTTTTGAAGAAAATATAAATATTTTTTAAATTACAAAAATGTTAGAATTGCATTCTACTTCTGTATTTCACAATGTACAATGAAATCAAGTTAGAAATCATTATGCAGGATTTAAAGCATAATGTTAATTATGAACCTGGCCAATGGGCAATTAAGATGTACTTATTAAGTGGTTCCATTAAGATAAATTACACTAATATGGCTCTTAAATTAGCCTAAAATTTACATAATAAGTAATAATTATAAATATTAAAGGGCCTCTCTAATTTTTCATTAGCAGTATCTCCTTTGCATTTAGTCACTGAGGGTAGAAGGGCATATTCAAAATATAATAATTGTACAAATTATCTCTCTGGCAAGCTAATCTTTGCTAATAAAGTACCAAAGTACAGGCATAAATCTACATTGAGGACAAATAATTTCTACTTTTGTGCCTTTATTTTAACTTAAACTTTTTTTCCAAAGGGTTTACAGAATGCCTAAGGACAGAATCCAGCATCATAATTAAATGTAATCCAACAAACCACACAAAGCCTACATTTCCATCATAAAGTAAAACCCCAGGAAATAATTTTGTGCTGCATGTTTAAATTTTGTGAGTGCAATTAAGGAAACCCAGACTAACAAATGGCTAATCAGCTTGCATTGAATTCTAACAAGAAAGAGTAAATATAAAAAGGTGTGCAGGCTCCATGTGCCTTTCTCGTATTGAGTCCTATTTATAAAATAGGAGAGTGAAGAAGAGAAAGAGACAGATGGAAAGGGAAAGATAGGGAGAGCATTGTCCCTGTTCATTTGTAGTCATGAGTCTAGAAAAATACAAAGTAAGGAACTAAAGTGGCCTTTATTTTTTATGATAGCTCTAAGGACTAAGTTTCAAACAATCTTTTTAATTGAAGATCAAGAAGCAGAAAGAAGTTAGATATCACAGTATGGTTCAAAAATTATACTAGAGTTGTAGGGAGACATGAATCTTAAGTATAGAAACTGTGATGGCTACATTTTTGGGACACTATTCTGGCAATTGCATCGATCTGATTGATCCGATTTTAATTTTGTAAGGAAAATGGTTGGCTATAACCAAAGAAAAGGGTTATAAAGACACTAGCAGAAAAGAATCAGGAAGTGATACAGTTCAAAGGCTGCAGCAGGCTGTGCAGAAAACGGTGGTCCATCCTCAGTGGCTCTGACAGAGTAAGCCAGTGGAGTGCCCCCTTGGTTTCCAGGCAATTTTCCTTAAGTAGTGACTACAAGAATTTGACAAAGAAGGCACATTGGTGCACAATTTAGGCTGATATGTAAACATTTAAACTATGAATTAAATAGTTCTAAGATATTAACCATGAATATTTAACTCATAGACTAAACTTGTATTTAAATTTATACTTAGCAAATAATACATAGCTCTTGCCAAGGAGCAGGAAAAATAAACTGGATGTTCTTGAGAGGAGCCCCTAGGTGAAGCTGAGTCTGTGGGAAAATGGAGAGTTGGTTTATTGTTTGGGTATTGGGACACCAAGATGTCTGTCACCGAGATTTCAGTCTCCTCATTTTCTTTTGGATAAACTCACACGCGATTCTTTTTGAATATCAAATCCTTAACTTATACTTCAAGCCTAGTGCATGAAACTCACAGTGGTGCTGACTGAAATAATCACTACTGGGGAAAATCCTGAATACCTGCCTGTTGCCATGCCAGTGGAGTGACTGATGGGTGATGTCTATTGGAGCATGTTTTATGTGGCTGGTAGAACGCCACCACTATGCAGACACTTTGTACATCAGGGGTGAGGGAGGGTTTTCTAGATCATGGGGGTTGAAACTGGGATTTTTTTTTTTTTGTTCCTTTTTTGATGGGGCGTGGGCGTGTAGTATTCAGCTTATGCTATAAAATAACTTGTACAAAAACCCCTGATGTATTGTGTGGGTATGTGTATGAGTGTGTGTTTGTATATGTCTAGCAAATTAAACCTTTGTCTTCAGGACATTAGCGAATCTTTTTTTTCCTCCAGAAGTATTTGTTATAAGATTTGTAAATAAGAGCTCTGCTTAATTTGTTTACCATGAATATATTGCAACAAACTTTATACACCTAATTCCTTCAAGAATTAGAAAAGACCAAGACTTGCCAGGTTAAGCAGCAGCCAGGTTCTCAGTGATTGTTTGCCTTGATTTCTGTTTTAAACTTTTCATTTTGTCAGCTCAAAAAACTCCTAGTCCTCGATTTTAGTCTTTAATCTTTTCTGTTTTGAACAGGACAGGTAAAAGATGAACCTGCTTAAACATATGAGTTAAAAACCAACAACCTTTACAAGGTTACTAGGTACATGATCAGACATCAGAGGGTAGGGCATTCTTGCAATACCTTAACAGTGCTGGAATCTGCAGCATGATATAAGGAAGTTAAAGTTTGAATGTAACCACTCTAGTTAAAAGGTTTTTTTCCTTTAATTTAAATGAAATAGGATTGAAGTGAAAGTGATTTTGTTGACCATGTTTGTGAATTATAGACACAATATGCATTGGTAGAATCCTGTGATGGTTTTTGGAATCCTTAATTTTTACAAATCTCAGTCTCTATGTATCTGCATAGACAAAACACAAACTCCTGCTTTATTTTTCTTGAAGGGTTTCCAGGACTGTGTGTCTGCTCTTGTGCCCGGTTTTAAATATATATATCCTTTATTTGTATTTTGTATCAAAAATAAGAGAAAGAACCCCTTATCATTGAGCATGTTGGCATTGTCCCCTTTATTTTTCCTCTTTTGGGGATATATAAAGCAAGTTATCCTTTTTCTGTGTTTTTTATTTTGTAAACTTTTTTTCTGTTTTGTTTTAAAATGGCTTTATAAAAGGGATTTTTTTAAATTTTATTTTACTTTTTATTTTATTGAAGTACAAATATCAATGGGACAGTTTCAAGACACCTTAACAAGACAGATTCAATAAATTTATACATTGCAAACTGTTTTCATAATGTTTTGGTATCTTACAAGGTGCATACATGATATCATACTTACAGACATTATTATAGCAGATGTCTCTTATCAGTAAATTAAGACTGTAGCTGTTTACTTATTTTTATACCTGAATTATATCAAAAATTCAATAATTATTTTCCTAGTAGATGACCATAGTACTAGAAGCCGATATAATATCCTCTCCAACCACCATTAGTGCAAATCTTGCCTCTCATAGAATTATGTAGAAGCACAGCGTTATCTATCCCAACTGTACTGTCTATACACACACATCATGATTTTTTCTTTCTATACCCCTTCCTTTGTCTAC
Source organism: Ctenomys sociabilis (assembly GCA_004027165.1). Taxonomy (NCBI): domain Eukaryota; kingdom Metazoa; phylum Chordata; class Mammalia; order Rodentia; family Ctenomyidae; genus Ctenomys; species Ctenomys sociabilis. The sequence continues at coordinate 45,453 of PVKA01005414.1, read as the reverse complement.
ACCTGTCAAAGTTGGGCACTCCATTGTCATTCAACTAACTTAGGTGCTTGAACTTGACAACACAGTCCAACATTCCACAACAATAGTGAGTTATTCAAAGAAGTTGTCCACCAGAGCCATTTGCAGCTCAGCTTAATATTATGGCAGCAGAAAAGTATAAAAGGGCTTTTATAACCCGCTCAAAAATATCTACACAGAGAGACTGGACGTGGTGGCACACGCCTGTAGTCCCAGCACTTGGGAGCCTGAAACCAGGAGGATCACTACAAGTCTAATCCGTGTAGTGAGACTCTAGTGGATGCTGCCCTAAACCCTGTATTAAATACATAAAAGAAAGAAATTACATTTAGATTTATTTATAATTAAATTTACTTTTATTGTTTAAATTATAAATGTATATTGAACCAGAAAGCTAACTCAGTGGAATAGGCACTTCCCTGGCAAGTGCAAGGGCCTGAGTTCAATCCCCGGTTCTGCAAAAAATAAATAAATAAATAAAAAGAAAATGTATAGTAATTCAACAAAAATACATTAACAAATATTTTTTTAATTGGCATTAATTTTATGTATTATTTTTCACCTATAACTTTTATTGCAACTCCACATACACAACAGAACTTTACCCTAACATCTTTCATTAATTCCCCATAAAATCTCCCTAAAATGAACTCTTATGCTTTTAATGTTTTATTTTGTTTGTACATTTCATATATACATATTGATCACAATTGTCATGGGAAATTTGTACCTATATGTCATGGCTTGTGTATAGGTGTTCCCACAAGCCTCACAGTCATGGGGCAGCTTCTGGAGCTGGCGATTCACTATTGCCCTGAGGGCAAGTGATTTGCATTACCATGCAAGGAAGGGTGAGAATCTCACTAGCTGCCTGAACTCCTGCCCCTCTGCCCTGTGCCACTCTGTCTTGGAGCCCGCTGAGTATGGACAGAAACCTCCCATAACTATGAGCTACATAAACCTTATGCTCTTCATTTTGGAGGTCAGGTATTTGTCCCAGCAATGAGAGAAGAATAAGTGAGACAGAATATGGTATCAGGAGTGGGGTCACTGCTGTGCCTAAACGTGACTATGTGGATTATGAGCTTTTGGGAATGCCTTACGGGAAGAGACAGGAAATGTTCAGAGATGTCGCCTACTTGTGAAGAGCTGGAACAGCTGCAGCTGTTCTGTTTGGAAGATTCTGGTCAGAGCTCAGAAGACCAGAGGCTGATAGAAAGCCTTCCTATAAAGACCAGGCTGGGTAGGTTTCTGCTGGAATTTGAATTTTGCTTGTGTTCAGAGACTGCCAGAGACTGAGATTAAGCATGGAGGACTGATTAATCTTCCAAAAGATATTTCAAATCAACCAAATATTGGGACAGTGACATGGTTGTTTTTAGGGGGCTCTTAGCCAGATTTATGTTGAGAATCAAGAGCAAAGAGCCCAACAGGATGATGTAAAATGTAAGTTTGGTCAGAAAGAAAGTTCCAATAAAGCTGTGGACTGCAAAAATAGAGCTGAGAGGATCTCCATTGCTAAGAAGGAACAAGAGAATAGAAGGATGGCCTGAGGGCATCACAGGAGGTGGGATGTCTCTCCCCTGCAGCCTCAGAATTGCAAAGGTCAGGGTCTTTGCATTGAGGGGAAAGCTGCAGAGCCCCATGATCCAGAATGGCAGCAGCAGCTTCAGCAGTTCCAGAATGGTGCCAGCCTGGAGAATTTATTCCTCAGAATAAATTCTGTACTGTGTAGTCAGGGTCAGAGTACACAGCAATCCATGCACTTGACACCTACAGCCAAGAGCAAGGAAAGCCTGGCTACTGCTCCAGCTGGCAGCAGACCTTGGCATCTTCCACATCGAGTTTGTTTTAGGTGCATGCAAAAAGTAGGAGTTCTGAGGCTAAGAAGGCTTCCTGCTCAATTTCAGAAGAAGGCTTGGGAGGCCCCTGGGAGGGCAGTGTGTAAAACTGTTGAATGAGAAGCCTATACAATGGAAACCTCAGAAATTTGGAAAAGCCAGGAACACGGATCATCTAAGGGAAACTGCAAGGAAGAAGCAAAGCCAGCCTAAGACAGAAGCCATGAGAGCAGCCATCAAAATTGCCACAGGTGAGGAGCCACATACAGCCCACAATTTGCCAGATTGTTTCAGATGTTCCACATGGCCCAACAGGATTTCATGTTTGCCCTGCTGGGATTTGATTTGTGTTGGTCTCAACACTTGGTATCGTGCTGCTTATACTTTTGGAATGGTAATGTTTATCATGTGCCATTGAATGTTAGAAGTGTTTAACTTTTCACTTGTACAGGAGCTCACAGATGAGTTTGCCTCAGATCTTGGAGGATACTGGACTTGGACTTCTTAGCAATGTTGAAAATATTGGGACTTTGGCAACTCTTAGAGATGGACTAAGATATCTTTGCATAAAGGGATGTTCATGAGTCTCTGGGGGTCCAGAGGCTGAATATTGTGGTTTGTATATAGGTGTCCCCCAAAGCTTCAGGCAGTCATGGGTGGCTTCAGGTGTCTGCGATTCACTGCTGTGGGTGTGGGTGCTGCACTTGCTCTGAATGCAGATGCTTGGCATTACAGTGTGTGGACGGGTGAGAAGCTAGCTAGCTGCCCCTCCCTTGGCCCTCTGCTCTTGCCACCATGTGAAAGGTCATGCGCCACTCTGCCTTAGAGCCAGCCGTCTAAAGACAGAAACCTCCAGTAGCTGTGAACTAATTAAACCTTTCCTTTCTTCATTTTGGGTTTTGGGTTTTTGTCCCAGCAAGGACAGAGGAGTAACTGACACACTATATAAGACTATCTTGGTTCTTTTTTGCACATTCCCTTCCCCTCTCTTCAACCCCTCTTTCTATGCTGATTAAAAAAACAACTTTCTCCTTCTATTCTCTTTTTTTCTTCTCTTTTGTACACATATGCAACAACAGACTTGAAATTAAATTTTCATTCTTATAATTAGATGCTTCCAAATTTTTAAATAAATTATCCTCATTGACTTTTTTTATCTGAAGTAGTACTAATGCTGTAGCATTAGTTAAAAGGAACAAAAACAAAATGTTATACATTTTGCTAGTGGAACATTATTGAAATAATTAACTTAACAAAAGGTAAATCAAAATATTTATTGATAGAATGAGTGAAGCTCATAATAAAACTCATAGTCATGTGTAGTTTTAGAAGTGTGTAGTGGAAAATAATTGTATAAATGAAAGCGAAAGCTATTTTAAATATTACTTCACTCAATAATTTGAAATTTTTGGAAATTGTACCTAGGGACCACATTAATTTTTATTGATTTATTCTCTAACAATTTGATTTTCAATTGCTTTTATTTTTATTCAAGTATACAAATGCAATTTTTTTACAATTACTAGTCATTTACATTTTTAGAGTTTTGATAGCACCCAAGTAAACACAATTTTATGTAGAAAATCTTCAGAGTGAAAGAAATAAATTGGAAAGAACAAATTATTTCTAAATCTCAATACATATTTTCCAGTTTTATATTTTTTCATTAAATGGTATAGTTTTATTATTTATTTATTTATTTATATTTGGCAGAACCGGGGATTGAACTCAGGTCCTTGTGCTTGCCAGGGAAGTGTTTATTCTACTGAACCATCTTCCCAGCCCCTAAATGACATACTTTTTATCATATATTTTAAACACATTCCCAGGGAAAGTGGGACTACAAGTCTAGTTTAATGAATATCAGAAATATCCACCATATTCACCACCTGACAAATCCTGAAATTACAAGCCTTTCATTGTTCAATCAATAAGCAAAATTAGGTCTGCTATCACAACAAACTGAACTCATTTCTCCAGTTATATTTTTTGTTAACACAAATTTCAAGGATCATAATCTATCTTCCAGCTCCCAACCTGAGAATTTCCCTTTCTCTCAAAAGATGGGAAAGTCATCTTGCTAAGATAAATAAATATCTACATCCTACATCTACATCTATCTATGGAATTACTTATTTATTAGGCACCTTAGAATTATTATCTCTAAGGGAGCTGCAGCATAAGAAAACAAAATAGCTAAGAAGCAAATACTGCTTTTGTGAAGACACAGGCTATTGGAAAAGTGAGGAGCAAAGGAACTGGTAGCAAAGAGTCCTTTGTATCCTTCTGAAACCCTTTTGTACTTCCTAGGTGTAGATGCTTTCCAAGCTTTAAGCCCATGAGACTAAAAAAGTGGGTTAGTTTATCTCTTACTGCAAAAAATATCAAGATGTGAGAGGTGATAGAAAAGGTAGAGAGGCAGGGTTTTCAGGAAAGGAGTGCAGTGGAAAGAATGGAACCATACAGAGAGGCCAAGGATTGCCCTGTGCATAAGAAAGAGATCTTTCTTGAGAGCATATACTACTGGCTGGGTTTATTATGTTTGTTTGCTTTTGTATTTTAGGGCAGAATCTAGAAGGTCTACAGGGTCTCACTGCATAGATCGAACTCATGGTGATCCTCCTGTTTACAGCCTCCCAAGTGCTGGGATACAGGCGCACACCACCACACCCAGTCTGAATTGCCATCTCAGTGTGCCCCAGGGGGCAGGGCAGTATACTCTGTTCTGAGGTCCTCAAATTCTGGAGAGTAAGGCCCACAGTAGCACAGTTGACTGGACTCCATTAGATGATTCTCATATTTCAACTGTGCATCTCCCCATGTTCAGGAACACAACCCTTCTGCACAAGTGAAGGAATGCTACTGTCTTCCCATACACGTACGATTCACATTTCAATCTTTTTGTGGCTTAAAAAACATGTTTAGTATTTATTGAAATTGTGTGAATACATTCAAAATTACTAACAAGTGAATACATAAACAATTTTGTTCATGCTAGAATATTTTTGAAAGAATTCATCTTTTATGGCTTTTGTTTAAAATCCAGATGAAAATGCAAGCCACGTAAGCATATGTTCTTCTGGAAGTGGCCCTTGACTCAGATAAAATGTATTAAATGCTCTTTTGACCTAAAGATGTTCCTGTGAGTTTCTCAGGAATATAAATCAGTATCTGCTTTGGATAACAGTCAGAGAAACATGAATAGATAATTGAGACCTTTGAAATGGAATTTGATTAAAAAGATAAAAATATTAAATCATACAATACCTCAAATGTATTGCTATTTCAGTAGCATTTTTAGGGGATTAAGGTGTTTCATATTAATAATTTGAGACATAAGAATCCTAAGAAAAAGTGGAATTAATTATAGGTAACTAAATTGAACACCGTAAAGAGGATGATAGGTACATCCCAAGTTACAAAGGAAACCACACCTTAACTTGTTAGTACCTCTACTATTGGTGCTCTTGCATGGTGTATTTACTATTTCAGACACTTTACCAAAGCATGCTAACATGCCAAAAAATTTGGCTTTTGCATTTAAAGAAAAATGATGAGGCCATATTTGAAATGACCAAATCCAGATTAATTCTGGATACAAGAATAGTATTTTAGCAATAATGAATTAGATACTGTTTTCATTTAGAAAACATAATTATTGGTTTAGTGATTTTGATTTCATAAGATAATTTGAAAGTCACATTTTCAGATTTTAAAATATTCTCGTAATTTTATTGAATTATACATTAAAATTTCTGAAAAATATAAGTAGCATGTGGCAATTCTTCACATCTTGAGTCTTTACTGAATGTGATTTAAGGATTAAATTTCCCACAAAAAGCTTACAATATATTTTTGAAATCTACAAATTATATAAAAGTACTGCTATAGTTTTAAATTAAGTTAACTCTGTAGTGATTAAAATCTGACATGAATTTCTCTAAACTAACAAATAAATATATGAAGAATAATAGCAAAGGAAAATTATAATTTTATTTGAACTTCTAGTGTGTAGTACCAATTTTTACATTTCTTTTCATAAATTAAGCATAACCTATGAAACAATCTAACAAAAATGATTAATCAGAAACTGAAGTTGGTGTGTCAATTATGATCCATTGAAACATTTTAAATCACAGCATAAGCTTTTTATATAATCTTCAGCTTGCAAAGCTAATGTTAATTACTGTGTGGATTAATAGCTGTCAAGTGTGTCCTACTTTCAGTATAAATGAATATAAATTAGCTTCATATTTTGGCAATAAACATAGTGAACCACTTTTGAAGTTCCTTTAACTCTTCTATGCACATATCCTTATAGAATTCAGAGTAGCAGCTCTATATTTCTCTGAAAAAGAAAACTGTTCCCAATAACCTTGGTTCTGTTTCTTTCTGTCTGTAATTGAGCTTTCTGATTGAGCAGACTGCGGGGATTAGACCACCTATGAACACGCAGTGCGCAGAACGAACCAACCCCAGGCAATGACCCTGAGCTGCCACATCAAACACACTTATGTTATTTTCCTCTAGAACACTGTTTTGCTCATTAAAAATGAATAGGCATTAAAGGATTTTCTTTTTCTGTTCATCATTTATTCAAGGTTTAAAAACTAAGCTTATTTCACTAAAGACAAAACCAAATGCACCTAAAATCTTTTAAATAAAGAAACAAATTTATGGGTAAATGTTATATCTCCATCTCTCTCTCTCTCTCTCTCTCTCTCTCTCTCTCTCTCTCTCTCTCTCTCTCTCTCTCTCTCTCCATTAGATTCTCTACCATCGTCTTTATGCTCTCTAGAAATCAAGTAGCCTTATAGTTTCTATAGACAGTGGTTTCCATCTGATGCTATTAGAAATTGGAAGCAGTTCTACAGTTCTTTCCTCCAATTTGAGTATCTCTTTACTCTTTCATCTCATAGTCCACTGCCAGAATAGTGATTCCTAATTGTTTCTAAAAACATGGTTATGTCTTGCAATATCTCTCAATTTTTGTGCTAGTATTTTTATTAAGTTGTATGCAAAAGCAGAAAAAAGGAAAGGTATTAACTACAAGCAATGGAAGTTTGGGTTAAATTATGGCTATACTATTCCTTGTACATCAGATTAAGAGATCTAGGCTTAGAAAGACCATGCTTATTGAATCTGAATTCAAGCCTTCTATGTAGGCTGCCTGGTATTTATACCAGCTGTTTCTGGATTCCTCAGAAAATAATGAAAACCCCTCGATAGAACATATTTCTCAGCAACAATATTAAGTAGATAAGAGAATCAGGGTATAATATCATAAACTTAATTTCTGAATACAGGAAATCAAGTTACTATAACAAGATTTGGTCCTATATTAGATTCTTAGGGCTACCATAACAAAGTACCCCAAAACTATTGCTTACTATGGCAATTGTGGAGGTTAGAAGTCAGAAATTGAGATTTTCATGGTGCTGTGCTCTATCAGAAGTCGCTAGGGGAACATCTTTCCTCTATTGTCATGTGGGAGACAATTAAAGGCATTCCTTAGGCTGCAGATGCAATGGTGCAGTCTCTGCCTACACTTCATACCCACTGTTCTCCCTGCATTGATGTCTGAATTTCACTCTGCTTGTAAACATACTGATTGCATTTTCCAGTTTTTCCAATGCTGTGACAAGATACCTGATAACTTGGAGGAGGAGGAGGAGGAGGAGGAGGAATTTATTTTAGTTCATGGCTTCAGAGGTTTTATTCCATGGTCATCTACCTCTAAGACAAAAATATAATAGCAGAAGGGCTTTAGCGGAAGGAGGCTATACAACCAGTGCCATTCAGAAAGCAGAAAACAGGGGAACACCCAAGAGAGGAAGGGGACAGGGACCAGAAGTCACCAGCTATAGAGCACTAGAAGATATATATCTTGCAGGAGACCTGCTTATACTGGGATTACTTGTCTACCAAGTGCTTTCAAACCAATTAAATACCAAATATATTAAATCTCCCTCCACTCAAAGATCACCTATCAGTTAGGAGACCCCTTTTCTAAAAAGTTAAAACACTGATATTTGAGTTGAGAGACTTCAATATGCTGCAATCTATTTTGAGGGGAAAAAATAAAAATCTTAATAGATCTCATTTTAGGAATAATAGCCTAATGGAAACATCTTTCATAGACTTTGGTTATAAATGATGCTAGATAACAAGTTAAAAAATGCAATCACCACTTTAACTTCTACACTGAGTAAAGACTATTTTTGTCATGTAAGTTCTATCTATGCTTTTCATTTTTATCATAGTCATCATATCTTTGGAAGAGAATTCAGAAACTTACCTTCATACATAGACTGCATCATAAATATATAGCTTAGATACTATAATTTAGGAAATATGACAAATCCTGTTCTATCAAAGCAATAACAGCAACAAAAATATGAAGATAAAGATGTGTGGTTTTTAGAAGAAATTATATTTGCAGAAATACCTGAGGAAATGAAGGATTTAGAAGAGAACTCATTTGAAAATTATCTTCAGGTTGCTTTCTGTGTGATTTGAAAAGAGATTAGAGTGATTTTGTTCATCCTTGAAAGGCAGAAATGGCATAGTGGGTCAGGAATGTAAGGAACCAAATTTGTGTATAAAAAAATGATCTTTTGATAATATATAGGTTCAAAATGAGATGTTTGTGGCAGCAATGCTCCTCAATAGAGTCAGAAATAGATAATTCCTTCCATGCACCTCAAAAACATTTACTTTTGGTGGCATATGCCTGTAATCCCAACACTCTGGAGACTGAGGCAATAGGATTGGTAGGAGTCTGGTACCTGAGGGGGTTACACCATCCTGAACTGTCTCAAAAAGACAAAAAACAAAACAAGAAAACACTTTATTATCACAGGCTATGCGCAACAAGAGTGGAATCCACAGTGAAACTAACGAGGAGAATTATGTTGAACAGACGATTAGACTGGGTTGAGCCTGGTCCCCCGAAGAGTGCTCTTTATATCTATAATTCTATTTTTGGCATGTTTCCAAGTCTTTGGTGACATATATAACAAACTTTGTAAGTGAAATAAATATAGCATAAATATAAATATAAACTAAAAAATACAGAGCACAGCACAAATGAGTATCAATCCCTTCAGTGTCTGCAGAAAAGAAAGACCAGCGGTGCTTCTGATTTTTCTGCTGTCTTCAGCCACACTGGCTGTCTTCATGAGAACAGGCTATTTAGCACTTAAAAATAAAATACGCCCTGTTTTTCCCTGGGAGCTAAAGGGGAAAATGCACACAAACATGTTGGATAACAGGAAATGGACTAATTATTTCTAACTTAATTACTAGAGATTCTTGTGCAGTTTTTGTTGGCATTAATTTTCCTCTGAGAAGCAAATATGTAAATAGAATGCAAATCACAATAATCAGTAGACTAAATTGTTTGTAATAAATTTAGATATTTTACATTTCTTCTTGCCTCATCAGAAATAATTAGAGAATGTAAACGACCTCATTGGAATTAATGCAGCTTCTCCACTGCCATTAGTGTTTTCAAGTATTTCTTCACACTTTTACAAACCGAAATCATCAGGCGTCAAAATGGAAAAACAGTGCTCTTTTAAGGTGTAATTATCCACTGCAGCATATTAACAATTTCAAGTGTCAAATTTGTAATTAAAGACCAGGAAAACTACCCACAGTTCCACAACCACCTGCCAATCTAGGCTTATTTGAAGACTGTGAATAAATAGAGACTTTATTTCATTTGAAATTTGGTGAAAACATAGTTCAGTATGATTAACGTCTAGCTACAGCGATGCAGAGAAAAGTGAGAAGACGTTAATAAGCATCTTAAGTAAAAGTGATGTCATCACTCCATCATGCTGACATTTAAAGGATAGCAGGAGAATATTACAAACGATGTATTGCTCCGCACTTGACAACTTACATTTAAAAGACAAATCGTTGGGAAGACAAAAGCTGTAAAATATTACTCAGAAAGTGTTTCTGAGTACTGAATAGTTATACAGCTACCACGAGCATTCTATTCAACACTTAAAACAAAAATTTCAGATTCAGAAACCTTTAATGGTGAGTTGAACCAGTAACATTACAATGTAAAACATAATATTTCATTAATAAATGTAGGAAAATATAGAAAAACAGTGATCTTCTAATTAATGTTCAGGTCAGTATTATTTCTGTACCGATGATGGACAAAATAAAATAGAAAAAGAAAATTGTATGTTTTTTCATGAATAAAAATGAAAAAATTTTCAAATTATATTCAATAATATGTGAAAAAGATAGCACAACCAAAAATAAATGGGAATTATCAGAAAATTAGAAATCTGGCTTCATATTTGAAAGTTTTTTACTCTGACTCAACACATTCATTTAAGTAAAGGAGGGAAAAACATTTTCACAATGTCATTATCTATAGGAGCAAGAAAAAACCCCACAATAGAATAAAAAATAAATAAATAAAACAAGGAATGAATGAACAGATTTGAGGATACAGAAAGTAGTCACTTAAATACCAGTACAGAGATCTAAATTTTTTTTTGGCAGAACCAGAGATTTAACTCAGGCTCTTGCACTTGCCAGGCAAGTGCTTATTCTGCTGAGCTATCTCCCTGCACCACCAACCCCCCCAAAAAAAATTGAATTTAACAAATTGACTAGGAAAAAAGGAAAGTAGAAACAAAGAAATGTTGAAATGAACATGAAGTTCAGTAATTTAGCAGAGGATACTCAAAGAGCACAACAATTACAAAAAGTGTAAATAGGTTCAATGACATTTATGTACATCAACAGAGAATGATAAAATTAGGTAATTTGTTAAGACACATTTGTGTGACGAGTTTGAATGACTAAAATATAAACACACATATTTAACAGCAAGTAATGTTTTTTACATTTCATACTAATGTCACTTGAAAAATGAATGTAATACAAGAAAAACACTTGTATAGAATCCTACACATGTTGGGAAAATAAAATCACGTAGAACTCTGCACCACAGTCCTAAAGTAAATGATCAGTAATGGTCAGAATTATGAGAATAATTTTACAAAGTCTTATACAGATTGGAAGTCATTTATATACTTCTTTTGACAACTGATAAAATGTATGCAGCACAAAACGGAAACGATTTAGAGTTTTTTTCTCAACTTGAAAATACATAGTTTAGATATACCAATGTTATTTTGAAAAGTGGCCATGTTCCAAGGCATGAAATAGAATGAACAAAAGTGAACATTAGTTTCATGCAATTTACAAGCCTCTAACCATATGCAAACCTACCGAAGATTTTTTAAAATATATATTTACTTATAACTAGCTGAATGGATTAAAATATAGTTTGATATTTTATTTTTATAGAAGACCATAATGAAATTAATATTTATAGTAATTCTGCTTTTAGCCCCCCAGGTGCTGGGATTCCAGGCACGTGCCACCGCTCCCAGTCTCAGTGCGCCCCCTGGGGGTGGGACCGGCACAGCACACCAGGAACTGAACCAAAGCTGCTGTGCTCTGTTTAAGCAGGTGCTTTAGTCCATTGAGCTATCTGGTTGTTCCTGAAATAAATATTTATAACAACATTTGAAGCATTCATATAAATACTGGAAGATAAGCATAATTTAAAAATTTCTAAGTCACATGATTGTGTTTATACATAGAAAAAAGACTCAAATTGAATGTGTCAAGATTGGAAACTCAAGGAAAGGCAATGAAAGTAGAAGAAAGGAAGTGAAAATTAAACCATACATTAATTAATTAGGAAACACAGGAAACTGAGAAATAGACCTGCACAGGCAGAACTGATGCAGCTATTACGGTTAATAATACAAACAAATACTATCTTACCTTTACATATTAAAACTTTTCTAATTTCTCTTAAAACTACAACTGCAATAAGGGAGTAACACACATGCAAACACATTAAGACGAGAACAGGAACAGAGTCACTAGACAAGATGCCCCTGCCCACACACTTCACAACGAACGAAACGCACTCTGCTGAGTTTCCAGCAGGAAAATTTACAAGAAAAGATTAAGAAATTTTATGTTTTTAAGTGAATTGTGAAATGGTAGACAAAACTAAGTGTTAAACAGGGTTACAAATATTTTGGAAACTCAGAATAAAGGGATAATTAAGCAAATTATAGTAGATTTTCTTAAGGTAATGATGTGAATCTTTTGAAATGATAATTATGTCTACTGTTCAATAAGATCGAAGATGCCAGTATTTTAAGCCAGATACTAATCAAACATTTCACATCTTCCATGTTATTTATTCAACAGAAAAATCCTTTGAACTGGGTGCCATGTTTCTTCTTCATAGCCTGAGGACGTAACCTATGCTTAGCTAAGAAGGGGCTTCAAGATCTCAGAGGTAAGATTGGAAGCAAGGTGCTCAAACCCAAGGCTGTCATAAAATTGACACCGCATGGTACAAAGCTGAAGGCTGATGTTTGCCCCTCTGGCTTCTTTATTTCACTGCCATTACGTATAGTTGTAAGGTTCACTCCAGCCATACTTCTTCTAAAGATCTATTATAGTAAGTGATTCAACTGCAAGCTCCTCAAAGGCAGTGATGTGGCTAACTTCCTCATATGCTTAACACTGCAGGTAGCAGGTCTACTATCAGTGTATGAAACTAAGTGATCTGCCAGAATGGTACTTCCAACCACTACAATTATTGCTACCACAGCTAAGAGGAAGAGTAGATAAAACACTTCCCCAAACACGCAGTATTATTATTTCCTTTAGGGTGGTGCATTGCACTTTCAGTTCCTTCATAAAGAGTAAGAGAAATTTTCCAGGTGCTGAACACTCACATGAGAACAGAGAAAAAATAGTGCTCCTGATTTGTCCACTATTCATGGCATTTCAGTATAGACTGACTAAGGCAAGCATGGCAAGGGAGATATTTATCTTGCTGAATCTATGCTTTCCATGTGTGAGTTAGCCTTTGCAGAGACTGTGTGTTAGAAGTGTGATCATATGTGATCATCTACATTCACATTAGACTATGTGGTTGATTAGCACGAATGATATTTTATCACTAAGTATAAATGATTGTGAGTTGCTTATAACACTCGTTTTATCAGTAAGGTAGTAAAATGAAGGGTAAATCTGGATTAATAGGCAATCTAGAAAATATTCCCAGGTGGATGTTAATGTGTCATTTAGGCGGTCATTTGCTATGTGGTGCCAACTTTTCCTGTCCTCCTCCATCCCCCACCCCTGCCGTGGAAGCCATTCAGAGCTTTCAGCATTTTATTTAAATATGTGATTAAATTAATGTTCATGAAGTAGCTTAAAATGCGAAAACCCTGGTCTTAACTGAGTCATTTCTATTTTTTTAATCTGAAACAAAAACATTGTTGCTTCTTTACCTTAATTCCTTGTGTGCAAAAAGCAAAGCTATATTTGCTATGCAGAAACCAACCAACTGCAGTGGCAGGAGATAGGTTCTAATGAGGCCAAGGTCACAGAATAAAGCCACATACATGCCAATTACCTTTTGGCATAGAGAAATATTATCCCATGACAACCCACTGGGACCCTACCTTGTCCAAAATTCATAAAGTAGAATGCATTGGAGGAAGCAGTGTCTCAGCAGAATTCTTCAATTAGCAGATGCAAAGGGCTATTCAAATTTATGTCATTTTGCAAATTTGTACAATTTATCTCCCTTCTTAAAGTAAAGAAAATAGTTGAAGGGGCCAAATGCCGAAATGCTCAGTTGGATAGCTATAAACTTGGAAATGTAAGAAAGAAAAAATTTTTGTAAGGGTTAGTACCATTGTTCCTTTGCATGACTTCATCAGGAAATCTCTGCACCACTTTGATAAATGTTTGAGAGGATCAACTAATGCATACATATGGTGAAAAATATAAAAATTTGTAAAGCTGCACATGAAGACTATTTATTCCTAAATCCCCAGTCTCCCAAATACTATTTCCACTGGGAGGCTAACAATGAGAACAGATTTCTTTTCATGTTTTTAGACAGATAGCATGTACAAATATATGGCATAAATTTAGTTTTCCTTCCTCATTCAAAAGAAATAACTATATTATTTGAGTCATTCTTTTGTCACTTATTCTTTTCAAATAATCATCAAATACAATTAATGCTTAAGAAACTTTACCATGTGATAAAATGCTGGTGCAAAATCCTTGCTTTCTGAGGAATATTTCATTAATTAAATTCATTCCAACAAAATCTTTCAATCAACAAGTAATATGTTCAACTCAACACCAGACATACTCACCTTGTATACCCTAATTTAAAAAAACCCACAAAGACTAAAGTCAAGACACAAGGAGCCACAGAAATAGCTCACTAGTCTAAGCACCTGTCTGGCAAGCTCAAGGATTGGGTTCAATCCCTGGCACTGCATGCTATGCTGGCCCCATCTCCGAGCTGCACAGTGACACCCTGCATCAAATGCATTCAAGATACAAGCAGACTGACTTAACACACTCTGGGATAAACTACTCTTATTAGCAAGTAAGAAGTACAGGAGAAGGAGTAAGAAAAGTTAACGGGGAACAGGTTCTTCCCTGTTCCGGGATGCCTGCATTCTTTACATCATCCTCAGCAATGTTATTTTGCCTGAAGAGAGACCTGTGGTTATGAGATCCAGAAAGCATGTGGCCTTCTGTGTACTTTCTGAAGCAGGTCACAACAGACTCCAGACCATAAGAAGCCAGTTAAATCACCTCTGCCCCAGCAGAGTAAGATATTAGCTCATATCCCTTTCCCCCAACAGTAATCACTTCTGTCAAAGATATTTTCTCATCCAAGTGGATTCATAAATTTCATAGGCCACTGAATTTTAAACAGCTTCTGTTTTCCCAAATGTTGATCATCTATCCTTAAGGCAATTTTTACTGTTCTACTTTGAACATGTATTGTCCGCATTTTTAAGTATGTACCTACACTGTTACAAATGTTACTTGATTGGTACAAAAGAAAGCTAATTTATTGTCTTTTGTACCCAAAAGCTTCGTATTAGTTTTAGCTTGTTCTCCACATGTCCTTATCATGGAAATGTCTCTACCACTATCAACCAAAATGTTCAGTAATCAATCAAATAGTGACTAATCACTGAATCAGCACAGAGATCGGGATAGGCTGTACACAGGACAGTAGTGTCAAGCCTATTGGGAAGGTAGAACTGAATACAGACTGCATACCACTATTTATTCTTATATTCTGCTGTATAACTCAGTGCATCTGAAGGAAAACACTTTGTTTTTAAATGAACAGTGGCCCACAGCACTATGTAAACCCAGAAGAACATTGCAACGTATTTTAAAACGTGAAAACATAAACTTTTCTATTTCCCCATTAAGTGGTCAAATCCATTTGCCCAACCTTGAATATTGATTTACGGTGTGGTTTTTCTTTGAACAATTTAAAATATGACTTAATCATTTGTTGAGTTCCAGCGCCAACTTTTCATCTTCTCTCTTGGATTACTAGCCTAAAATTGCTAACTGTGGCAGGCAATTTAGGCCTTTGAAGAAGAAGAACATGAAGGAAGGCAACACCCAGTCCTGTTTGTCAGACAGGTGACAGCGTCTTGGAAATTCCATACCTGCTGACTTTCTGGCTAGATGTATTTTCACTAAAGCAACAAGGTAAACAGCTAAGAAATGTCCCACCAAATCTCAGAAAGTAATGAAGTGCTGCTTTGAAATCATAAGTTACGGGATTTTTTTAATAGCAATAATAGAGCATGTTGACACTTACTATCCTTTTGTTAAATAACTCTAATAAGGATGCTACTCGAAGTGTAGACATGGGTACTGTAAATCAGGATCACAGTAAGAGTTAAATACATATATTGAGAAAATATGAATGGTGGCTAAAAGCATCAGAAAGAATATGGTAGTTGAGTGATTAATTCTCCCAGGTATGTTGTAAAAGGGTATTAATCTTGTCTCCAGTGAAAAGCAATCCATATAAAATATTCCCTTCCTAAATAAAAGATAAAGTTATAAAATGACTAAGTGTTATGAGCAATTATTTTAGGGATTCCATGATATGACAATGATAGCAGGAATTCTGCTAAAATTTATATCTGACAACCTCTCTAGGGGCTCAGCTCTAACCCTTTTGGTGCTTTTGTAGTCACTGAATATGCTACTCTTAGGAGGGACAAAGAGAGCTCTTGTGGAGGCCTTGAGGAGTGAGTTGCTATAATGGAGAGAGACTGCCTTACTCTCTTGTCCATGGAACAAAATGCTCAGCGTGTGCATCCTAAAGGCAGAGAGGTTTCCTGAGTCTCACAGTTGAAGTGCAGGTTCAAAAGCAGCAGCAGGATGGCAGAGGGTCCTGGCAGGGGAAAAGGGATCTGTCAACGGCAGCCAGGATGCAGCGACAGAAGAGAGAAGATAGACAAGAGCACCCCTTCCAGGTCATGCCCACCATCGCCTAACTCTGATCTGTCCCCATCTCCTAGCAGCAGGTTAGCTGCAGTGGGCCTTCCAAACACCAGAAGCCTTGGGGGTACATTTTCAATCTAAAGAAGAGTTTCTGTTTAATAATTCAAACTTTGATCCATTTTGACTGTAGCTTTATTCATGGTGATAGGCATTCCAGTTCTTCTAGCACCATTTCTTAGGCTCTTTCTTCCAGTGAAAATGTTGGCCCTGTTATCAATGATAAGGCAGCTGAGTGTGTTTGTAGTTACGTCTGCATCTCCTAATCTGTTTCACTGATGCTCAGGTATGAAGAAGAGACCCCAACTACTGGGTCATTCTTTGACCTTCTCTGGGAGGTACTGTGATTCTTTCCCACATGTGCTATTACTGTTAAGCCTCTGACCCACATCTTGGCCACACTAATGCCCTTGAACTTTCAGAGCTGTAAGCCAAAAAAAATCTTCTCATAAATTGTCTGTGTTTAGATATTTTGTTTAAGTAACAAAGAACAGACTAATACAGTTCACTATTTTTCATTATAATTTTGTTGAGAAAGACGTACCAATGAGACAGTTTCAAAACATGTTAGTAGGACAATTACAATAATTAATACACTGCATATTGTTGTCTTTGTAGTAGTTGTTCATAGTACAAGATGCAGACATGATATGCTGCCTAAACACTATTAGTACAAAACTTTATTTTCATTACACAAAGAGAAAGTAGCTGTATATCTATGCTAACTATTTTGTGTGTGTGTGTGTGTGTGTATATATATATATATATATATATATATATATATATATATATATATATACTATTTTTATTACAAAATGGCCCTTTATTTATATCCTCCTTTTTTTTTTTTTGCTTTTGTCAGAAATGTACATTCCATTGCCATTCATATATTTAAGACACATGAATTCAGCAAAGTAATGCAATATAGTCCAGTAGTCTATAATAATAGTGGGTTATCCAAATGACTAGTAATGTCAGAAGTTGTTGATTCAAGCCTTTTACAGCTCAGCATATTAATATGGCTTTACTTTTCATACCTCATTTTTATACTTTTCTGCTGCATGGTTAAGACAAAGGTAAAGCAAGATCATACAACAAAAATGTAACTTTTGAACCTGACAAGGTCAGTCAAATCCCCTCAGGATTTACTCTGAAACCCATGTACAGCAGTTTGTAGATCCTTTGTCTGTGTCAGCCATCTGGATGAGTAACAGCCATTGCTTGACCAATTTGCTCTCTATGAAAGCCTGAGAGAATGTTTTCTCTCCATGTGACTCTCCTTAAGCACGCCCTGTATCATTTATCTCTTTCCACTGTGCCTAATCTCCTTTATCAGAACATTTGGGATACCACTCAGTTACAGGATGTTACAGTACAGATTCTCTTTTGTCCTGAGTCCTCACTGACCTTGAAGGGCTAGGGCACAATGTTGGCTATCCTTGTAGCCCCTTTTTCTTTAATTTTTTGGTCTACAAACAAGTTGTTAACACTCCAGAAGAGAAGCTTAAAGCTTTTATTACCCTAAAACATAGGCTGTTGAGTTTAACTGTAGTATCTGTCTGAATATCAAATGCCTTAGACATTACATGGAACAGGTATTTTCCATCAATCATTGATAGGCTAAAGTTTGAGTCTATGCAGAATGTGAAAAAAATAAAAAATAAGTAAAAATAGTAAAAAAAAGGTAGCTAGGGTTCTCACCCTGACTAACCATTGTGCTGATAACTGTGAACTAGGCAACTACCCTGAGGATAGCAATGTATAATACTAGGCCCATGCTTGTTATCCTGTCATATTGGTCTTCTAAACACATACTGCTTCAAAGGTCATATCAATTACTGCTATACTCTCTCTCAATAAATGTTTGTTTTAAAAAAAAGGGTAATAAGTGAAAACAAGAGACAAGAAAAAAATGTCATAGGCCTGTCCTGCTACAATGTTGTAAACGGTTAGATTTCTAAATTTTCTGTACACTTCACTATTAACTAATGAAACTGGTACCATCTCCTATAAATTCTTTCTTTGTATAAGATAACAAAGATAACAAGCTAATTTTTTTCAGTTAATGGCTATAGATGGATGAGGAAATAAACATAGTTTAAAAGTAGCTTGGTATTAGAAGAGGAAACATCAAATAGAGATCAACATGAGTCCTAAAGTGTGTCAAGGCTAAGTAAGATGAAAAAAACAGAGAAGACAATCTGAGAGTAAAAATGCAATTAGTTTAGGTTGCATAGAGACCACTCCCCCTCCATACATGGGTACCCCGCCACTCCAGTTCTCCTTCACTGTCCAATAAAAAGCAGAAGAAAGAATAGTAAAGGCTCAAAAAAAAATCTCTAAAGCTCCATGCCAGAGCACATCAGCATCCTGACATAAGTAAGCACTACATGACGTGCATGTGATTAAGAAAGAATTAATTATGGGAAAATCTCAACCATTCCATTGCCTTGAGATGACTCAGTGTCCTGTCAATCATTTCTGTCAATCATATCCAGAAAGACCCAGTGAGAGGCACTGTGGGTAGGGTGTACATCCTTTAAATCCAAAAGCCTGACTTATCCCTGATTTTCCCTTACTCTTCCACCTATGTTGTTGACACTTTTACCCTGTTCATGTCAGGCTTTTGTTTCTGATGGCATGAACCCTCACACTCTGAGCACAACCTCTCCATTAACTTTAACAAATGTAACTGTTCTTTCTCTTAGCACTGGGGATAAGCTTGCCATTCTTTGCTTATGTACACAAAAGTCTACAATCAATCACTCAGGATCCCACCCCTAACGGTATCACAATGATTCCAGATACTGGCTAGTCTCAGGGTATTTGCAGTTGATTATTGCTACCCACTCAGTTTGAACAGTTAAATCTCTAGGGATACTGACTCCCTAACAAACTCTAGTGTCATTCTTTAGTAAAAAGGTATGTTCATCCAGATGGTAACTATGAAACCTACACTGCTTGGAGCCTTAAGTTTTCTAAATAATTAAAAATTACCAACTGATGAGCTGATATCAGCTAGTAGTGATACATGTACTATAAGAAAAATGCATAACATATAAATAGGGAATCTGGAGAACAAAGCTAATTAGTTTGAAACTGCAAGTGATTGTGATATATCCAGCCTAGAGTATATTGGTATTAGAAGAGGAAACATCAAATAGAGAACAATATGAGTCCTAAAGTGTGTCAAGGCTAAGTAAGTGTATATGTATATGAATCTAGAGTCTATCAGGAAAATCTTAAGGAAGAAAATTTAAAATAAGTAAGAAAAAATCTAGGCAAATGGAAAGTACACTTCTCACAGGGGCTTCTGGACAGATCTCTGCCAGGAGCTATTTACTACTTCCCAGGTGATGTATAAATATTAATTGGTAAGAAAACATTTTTAAAAGATTATGATTTAGTTTAATATTTGTTCTTAATAGGATTTGAAGGGTATTTAAGATAGCTTTGTATGTGACAAAGCAAATCTGATGAAATTTTATCCATGAAAAGAAAAGCTATTAATTTACTAATTTCTGTTAGTTCATTGAAAGAATTCCTGCTTGATCTATTTTGCATACTGATAATACAAGCAACTGTTTGGAAGATAACGTGTGCAATGTGACATTATTAATTTCCTATCATCTTTTTTTTAATTTGTTTTTTATTTTACTGAAGTACAAATATCAATCAGATAGTTTCAAGACACCTTAACAAGACAGATTCGATAAATTAATACATTACAAACTGTTTTCATAATGTTTTGGTATCGTACAAGGTGCATACATGATATTATATTTACAGATATTATTTTAGCAGATGTCTCTTATCAGTAAATTAAGAGTGTAGCTGCTTACTTATCTAATTTTTATACCTGAATTATATCAAAAATTCAATAATTATTTACCTAGTGGATGATCGTAGTACTAGAAGCCGACATAATATCCTGTCCAACCACCATTAGTGCAGATCTTGCCTCTCATAGGGTTATGAAAAGTCTCATTTGATTGAGCTACACAATCCCACACACCTAAAAATGCTGTGTATAGTTTGTCCCCCTTGTTTGTCACTTTCTTTTTTTTTCTTGTGCATGAAAACTATGAGTTTGATGAAAGCACTGGCGTGAAAACTACTGCTCAAAAATCCCTTTCCTTTTACTTTGGAAAACTAAAGACTCCTTCCTCAGTTCATGTAAGGAAAAATAAGCTAAGCTGATTTGTAAGATTCCTGAGGGTTAGAGGAGTAAGTCGTATTCCTTTTATTCCTTTGTACTAATAGTATTTGGTCAGGATATCATGTCTGCATCTTGTACAATAACTACTACAAAGACAACAATATGCAACGTATTAATCATTGTAACTGTCTTACTAACCTGTTTTGAAACTGTCTCATTGCTATTTCTTTATCAATAAATTAAAAATTATTCCTTGTTACTACCCAATACTGTAATTTTCACATAATAGATACATAATAAAGTCTTACTGAATAAAAAATAAAATAAAAATAAATATTAATTGGCCCTCTCAGTTCTCTCAGAAAACCTAAAGCTAGGCTGGATGGGCTGCAGGTAGAGAACACTGAGAAGGCAATTTCATTGAAAAACTATAATAGTCAAAGTGACGCTGTCCCAGACTTGAGAATCAGTCCCACCTGTTGTAGCCCCACCGTGCAGCTGGGCTTTCAGTGTACAGCTGAAGTGACAAAGAAGAGACGGACATTGGAAGGTATTTTAAAATTCATCAGAAAACATAGTACAGTATCAAAAATATCAATAAGAGCAATAATGACACAAACTGTCCCAGAACATTTAATTCAAAGTAATTGTGATGGATGCAATAATAAGACAAAAATAAAACGTGGGGCCCAAGATTACTCCTCCAAGTGCCTTTTCCCTGTTCTCCAATTAAACAACCATAATCGGTGACATTTTGAAAAAAATAAATGTCTGGAAATTATTCTAAGGGAACAGGGATCACAGAAAGAGAAACAGATAGAGGAGAGGGGAGAAATATAGTCTAAGTATTTCCTTGTTTTTTTGTTTTGATTTTGGTGTTTATTTTGCTTTTGTTTTTGTTTTTTTCTCCTGAACTAGGGATTGAACTCAGGCCCTTGCACTTGCCAGGGAAGCACTTATTCCACTGAGCCATCTCCCCAGCCCAAACTATTTCCAAATTGTGGCGCACTGCTGGCCCTGCCCCCAGGGCACACAGAGATGGCAATTGAGACGGGGTGTGGTGGCGAGCACCTGTAATCTCAGTGCTTGGGAGGCTGAAAACAGGAGAAACACTATGAGTTGGATCTAAGTAGTGAGACCCTGTAGATATATCCAAAGTATAGATAAAAACAAAGCTTTTGGCATTTAATTACAATCCTCTCATCTTTTTCCCCACCCATCTCAGAGAGAGAGAAATTCCACTCACATCTGACCTAGGCACAACATGGGTTTCTCTGAACCTTCAGCGTCCCACCAAAGCCCAGGAATGTAGTGCATGCCCAGGAAAATCAAGCCATCAGGATCTTACTTCTTTGCTTTTCCAACAAGTGCTGCAGAGTTTCTACTCCAAGCAAGAGCAGCTGAGATTTCTAGATCTCCCTTCTTCCACCTAGCCTGCTTACAGAGCACAACTACCCAAAAATCCTGGGCCAAATATATAGCAGGCCAGTCTGTCAACCTGCCACTCACTTTCAAGGTGGAGACTCACATTGCCAGGAACAAGGCAAGAAGACTGGGATCCACCTATTCATCCTGGCACCTGCTTCTACCTGAGGCTCGAGCTTCTAAGGAAGCAGGCCATTGCCTTCTACTCTCCGACCAGAAAAGTGACATGAGTTTTACAGGGAGAAAGACTATGCAGGCAGAACTCCAAATCAGAGAACTGACATTATTGACATTATTTTGCATGAGGAAGTCTAAACATAAAATTGCTGTTGGAAATATGAGAAAGTTAGTAATAAGCAATATAGGAAAGCTGATGGCATGAAAGCAGTAAGCTAACCTGTAGACAAGCTCAAAGTTTAATAGAGAAACAGTGAAAGCGCTGAGGTCCCTCCCAGAGTTGAAAGAGTGTGAAATACTGGTCTCAAAGTTCATCTAACACCCAGCTGCAGTGCCATATACCTTGCCATGAGTTCAAGGCCAACCTTAGCTACATACTGAGTCCAGGGCCAGTGTAAACTGTGTAGTGATACTTGTCTCAAATAACAAATGGGGGTGGAGTGGGAAAATAGCTCAGTGGAATAAATGCTTCCCTGGCAAGCATGAGGGCCTGAGTTCAATCCCCTGTTCAGAAAAAAAAAATCAAATAACAAAGGGTCTATCTTCTAAGAATTGGAAGATAGACTTTCTTCTCTTGACCTTAAAATAAAATCATACTTCTCTCACATGGCTATCATTTGCCTTCCCATTCTGAATCCAGCTTATTCAGACTTCCATGTGGCCATCTTTCTATCTTTCAAATTAATTGGTTAAGTCTGTATAGTAAATAAGACTGGTGCATTAGTCAAAATAACAAAGCAATAGTTATTCCCCAGTACTGGTTCACACTGTCTTCTTCTAACACTTCTAAAACTGATATAGAAAATGTTCAGAGACTTCATGTGTATTCACTCCGCAGCTCTGCACCTGCTATTATTAGACTCTGGACTGTATGTTGAACATGGCCCATAATTCAAGGCTGGAATGTAGATTTTCTTTTTCTTTTCTTTTCTTGTATTTTTTATTTTATTGTACAAATATCAATCAGACAGCTTCAAGACACCTTAACAAGACAGATTCGATAAATTAATACATTACAAACTGTTTTCATAATGCTTTGGTATCGTACAAGGTGCATACATGATATTATACTTACAGATATTGTCTATGGCCATACCACCCTGAACGCACCTGATCTCGTCTATATTTACAGATATTATTTTAGCAGATGTCTCTTATCAGTAAATTAAGAGTATAGCTGCTTACTTATCTTATTTTTTATACCTGAATTATATCAAAAATTCAATAATTATTTTCCTAGTGGATGACCATAGTACTAGAAGCCGACATAATATCCTGTCCAACCACCATTAGTGCAGATCTTGCCTCTCATAGGATTATGTAGAAGCACAGCGTTATCTATCCCAACTGTACTGTGTAAACACACACATCATGATTTTTTCTTTCTATACCCCTTCCTTTGTCTACACCTGTCAAAGGTGGGCACTCCATTGTCCTTCAACTAACTTAGGTGATTGAACTCGACACCACAGTCCAACACAGTCCAGCATTCCACAACAACAGTGAGTTATTCAAAGAAGTTGTCCACCAGAGCTATTTGCAGCTCAGCTTAATATTATGGCCCCGCGATGTATACATCGTTTTTATACTTTTCTGCTGGATGGTTAAGACCTAGATAGAGCAAGACTTAACATTTTGGTCCTAGCCTTCCTAGGTCAGCGAAGACTCAGGACGTAGGAGAACCTGTACTGCAACATCATGAAACTCAGGTGAGCTCCAACTTTTCTGAACAAGGAGATTATGGAGCCACAGAGCAATGAGATTGAAGTTCTATAGTGTGCCTGGGGAGAGTCATATGAAGAGAAAACTTTCTCTCAAGCTCTCACAGAGAGCAAACTGGTCAAGCATTGGCCGTGACTCATCCACATGGATGACACAGACAAAGGATCTACAGAATAATGTACAGGACTACAAGATAAACCCTTGGAGGACTTCACTGACCACATAAGAAATATAAAGCACATGTGTTGGTATGGAATATAGATTTTCTGCAAACTCTGTGCTAGTAGACCTCAGCAATTGCTACCGTTTTCTTTTCCATATGGAATTCGTCCAGACCATCCTATTCTCACACCATTATCCTTACTATTGATCCGTTCTATTTCCATCTCCATCATGGCTTATATCCCGCTAATGCACCTCCTATCTGTGCTGAAGGGCTGTTGATCACTGGTGAAAGACATAGCCATGATCCACCCGAAAACAGATAAGCATAGCCTTGTTGTCAATGGGCCTGCACAGTGCTCAGCTCCAACACTTCATACTAGGGACAGTTAGAGAACAGAACGCCATAAGAACTGCATTTCCTAGAAACCAGGGATCTAAGGATGATTAAGGCAGGGCAAGAAGAAAAGAAAATTAGGTAATGTGCTTCCTAACACATCACTGTTTTATATAAGAAAAATAATTACTTCAACATGGCCTACCAACAGCTATATTTGAGGGTAGTTTATCTAGAGAACATAAAAATAATTTCAATAATCCTGTACTTGTTATAAGCAAAAATTTCTAACTCACTAAGTTTTAGTAACCAGTAGGGGAATACGGATGCACAGGTTGGACGAGGCCTAGCTTTGTTAAGCCCCATCACAAGTAATTAGCGGATGTTTATGCAACATCGGGGCTGGAAGAAGCTATGGGGTCAGGGACAAATACACAGAATCTTTGGAAACAGATTGCTGCTGATGTATTAATTGGTGCACATTATTTTAAAAACTCTGTATCATTGGAAACTTCCTGGGTCACACTTGGAAAATAAGAAGATTCACATTATAAGAGCTTCTCAAGGACAGCTAGAAAGCAACAAAACTGGAATTTATATCCTTTAGACTCTGTCTGAGTCTGATATCCATGCTAACCTTTTATAGGAGATTATTCTGTGAAGTACCTGATGTGTATACTTATTGCCAGTTTCTATGCTGAGCTATAAACTCATACATATAACAGATCAGCTGGCATTTCCATTTGATATTTACTTGATATCCCAAGGATCACACGCCCATAACAGCAGTGTTAACATTTGCCTCCAAAGGATCCCTTCAAGAATATTTTCCAGCCAGTAGTTACCTAGAAACTCAAGTCTCAGATAGATGACTCCCTTGTCACCTCCTAAAACCTAGGATTCTTTCCTTTGTATTCTACTCACTATTTGATTCTGCTATGTCGATTTGGATCAGTGTTCCTCCGTGTATGTCCACTGTCAAACCCCTAGTGCAAGCCCTCATCTTCCTTAACTTTTGCAGCAACTCATTCTTCATATCCTCTGCTCCAGTTTTTACTCATTGCAATCTAAAATGTGGGAAAATGTCCCTGGGACCCTTGTTGTTGCCACTAACAACATTCAACTTTCTTCTCTTGACCTTAAAATAAAATCACACCCCTCTCACGTAGCTAGCATTTGCCTTCCCATTCTGAATGCAGCTTATTTGGGCTTCTATGTAGTCATCTCTTGCAGGGCCTTCTTTACTTTTAAGGATAATCATGCTCCAATACTTTCTGCTCTTGTAAGTTATCATGCCTTCTCTCGGGAAGAACCCACACAAGCTCCATCCTAACCCAACACACTCATTTGTTTTAGGTTTTCTCCACTGCTCGTTATTTTTCACAGTGAAATTTATTTTTTAAAAAAAGTCTTTCCGGTCCCCAAAAACAATCCTCTCACTTCATAAGACAATATAGTTCCTCATATCCCCACTGTATGATTACTAACTTAGCGTATGAAACACTGTGTGCTACATTGTTTCCAATGCTTTTTTCTACATAAGCATCAAATCAGATACCAGGAAAGCTGCTCTTTGGCCTTTTGCATGGTTCCATGCGCATGCACACACATACAAATGTCCAAAAATGCAAAAGTCCATGTACATATGTAAAAGAACCATATGCACACTTATGTGTAATCATATATACAAGGTCGCTTATGCTGTCCAATTAATTTATATGGTTCTTCCACAAAATGATTTCTAGTGAGGTCAAATATTCAATTTATGGACAAACAGGAACAGATCACAATTGTGTATTGTCAATTAAGGGGAAGCACTAGTATCAAGACCGAAGAAAAACAACTTACCCTGTGTTGCTCTTAATTAGTTAAAAATTCTGATCTGCATTTTGTTACCTGAATATTGTTCTTGTTCTCTATTTATTTTATTCTGTGTTGTTCTAATTCCAAACACAGCACTGGGTTTGTTTTACTTGCCTCCAATACGTTCTTTTATGGTTGTATACACTAAAGTAAATACGTTCTACTAAATTTCTAATGTTATATTTTAAATAACCCAAAATTGTTTTTCTTAAATATGCTGCATTTCATTAATTTTGAATGCTCACAAATAGGAAATTTCTGTTAGATTAGGCAGGCATCCAACACAGTTCCAATGTTTACCTTTGAAAAATATTATTTTCTTCTTCTCATAGCATCTAACTGGTATTGTACCCTGCATACTAAAGAAAGCATCAGAAAGTCTGAAAAATCATTTATTCTTCACATGTTAGAGGGGAACATTTTGAAATGGATATAATTATCACCATATTTTTGTCACTATTTTAATGGGAATCAATTATTAAAATTTGAAGCATTGGAAACAGCATAAGTCTTGCTTCATATCAAATTTAAAGTCAGTATTTAAAAATATGACTCCAGGGGCCTGCCAAATAGCTCAATGGACTAAAACGACTGTTTAGGCAGACTCAGGGGCTGGGAGTTCAATCCCTGACATGCCGTGCAGGTCCCACCTCTGGAGCATGCTGAGGCTGTGATTGAGACTGGGCGTGGTGACACATACATGTAATCCTAGCACTTGGGAGGCTGAAAACAGAAGGATCACTACAAATCTGATCTGTGTAGTGAGACTCTGTAGACCCTGTCCTAAATACATAAAACATAAAAATAAAAGTAAAAATATGACTCCAATGCAAGTGATAACAGGGAAGTGGTTTTCTATCTAGTCTACATAAAATCACAAAATGACAAATCTGTACCATTAAATCTACACCGGTTGTGTTATCTGTGCATTTTGGGTATCATGCTGTGACTTCTTGATAAAAGTGCAATAATGACGATGTATTTATATATGTACCAATGATTACATTTAGCAAAAATTATTTTTAGAAAAGATAATCTCAAATGCTTCCTGAAAATAAGATAAAGTATTTAAATATAAATGCTTCGATATAAATGCTTCAAGTTTGTCATTCTTTATAACTCAGTAATATTCCATTATATAGATATACCACATCTTTTTCAACCATCCCTCGTGTGATGGACATCTTGGTTGTTTCCAAGATTTTGCTATCACTAATTGTGCTTCTATAAACATAGGTACACATATATCACTATGATATAATGTTTTCAGTTCCTCTGGGAAAATTCCTAGTAGGGGTATAGCTGGGTTGAATGGGATTTCCAGTCCTACTCTTTTGAGGAGTCTCCACACTGATCTCCACAATGATTGCACCTGTCTATATTCCCAACCTCTGTTGTTTTTCTCCCTGCAAATCGTTTCTCACTCAAATCTCTTTGCTCATCACTTGCTCTAGCTCTGTGTCCCTGACCATATCATTTTGCATATTTAAGCTAGTTGATGTTTCCATCCTGGCTTCAGTGGGAGTTGGAACTTCTCTATGTGACACATCAGGTCTTTCTTAAAGCTGTTTTCCAATTTATTAAAGCTTGCTAAGACTTTTATAAAATGTGGGCTAATGTGGAATGGCCTAGTGCTGGTGAATTCTGGGGCTCTATTTCATACATACTTATGGCTGAATCTTCATGATTTTGTAATTCTTGCTCAGATAAAGACTGCAGCATTATTATACAATATGTTCTTCTATAAACTTCTCAAGGAAGAAGGTAGTGTTTATTCTTGCATAGCTCTTTTTCCCAGGGGAGATACTTTCCTAGAAATCATGGGATGCACCTTCAAGGATACCAGCAGAATCCCTACATTTCATTGGCAAGACAATTAAATGCCTACTCTTAATCCAATAACTAGTCAAAAAATGCTAGTTGCCCGACTAGATTTTATTAACCATTATTAATTACTTAGAGGAGTGGACAAAACTATAGTAATTTGAATAAAATGCACCACTAGATTATATAATGTAGCCAAAACATTTGTGACTGCTGCTGTAAATGTTAAGTTGATAAGTAGTATCTAAATACAAACATTCGAATGTCAGTATTTGCTAATGCTAAAGATAGTGATTTGAAAATAACTGTTTAATAATTCATGGTTGCTTCTCCTGTCAAGAACATTAATTAGATTTATTACCTTTACAGCTCCTATACCTGCTAGCTGCAATATTAACACTGTATGTAAGCAGTCTTTGGTATCTCTTTGTTACTGCCTATAATTAGAATTCTTTCCCTACATATTAGAATTCCCCCTTTCTATTATTATATTTAGCAAGTGTAATAGCCACATTTTTAAATGTAACAGAATAAAATTGATAAAATAGTAACAACTCTAAAAGCAAAGTAATACATTATAGTGTTATACAGTAGTGTGAAATAACATACTGAACTTTACTAAAGGATTTTGTCAGCTCTTTGTTTGTATCAACTCATTTCATCCTCACTAAAATTGGCCACATTACCTACATTTTAAAGATGAGGACTCAGAGAATTTGCTGGAAGCTACACAGCCATATAGCTTCTTAGTGACTTAGTCAGGGTTCATGATGGCCAAGAAAACTCTCTTCAATAGAATCTATGATGAAGGTAAAGAGAGAAAAAGTTATAGATTGATTATATGAACCAATCATTGAATTTTAAAGGTCAGAATTATAGAGGGCCATTATACATACCTATATCCTCATCCTCAAGGAGAATATAGGTATTTTTAGCTGTGACTAATCACTACTCAACATATACTTACTATATAAGTTTATTTTCTTTTCCCCACAGAACTTGTGAGCTCCTCTATGAATTACAGCTGAGGAATCACAGGCCTGTGATTCTACCATGCCACAAAGCCCACTGTTAACCATTACCAAAGCACATGTCATCATTACACCAGCTAACTAGTTCAGGACTCAGCACACATACTTTGGTTTAGCTCATTTTATGGAAAGTATTAGCGGAGAGATGGCTCAGTGGAATAAATAGTTCCCTGGCAACCGCAAGGGCCTGAGTTCAATTCCCGGTTCTGAAAAAAAAAAAAAAAAGAAAAAAAAAAAAAGCAATATATTTTAGTTTTACAGAGGAAGAACTAGAGTTTAGAATTTTTGCTCTGGAGCCCCGAGTCCTAGGCAGGTCTTCAGCCCTGAGATTCTCAGAACATCTAGGTCTCCTTTAGTATTGAGACTCCACATCTCATCTGTGTCGCAGTCATGCTGCAGCTGACTATTTTTCACACTGCATTCGAGGCTTTCATAACAGGTGCATCTACTTATTTGCAAGAAATGTAACTAAATAAATACAAATAATTTAAGGAAATCATAGTAAAGAATGATGCAACGGTTCATATGTGTAATGACAACACACTCTGGAAACTTGAGACAGAAAGACCGCAAGTTCAACTTCAACCTAGACAATTTGGTCAGTGATGCCCTGCCTCAAAATAAAAGTATTCTAAAAATAATAAAGGGCTGGGGTGGAGCTTAGTGTAAAGGGCCTGATTTTAATCCCTAGTACCACAAAGAAAGAAAAGGAAAATAAAGGAGGAAACAGGGGACAGCAAGGCAAGGAGAAAGGGAGGAAACTGGGTCGCTCTGGGGTCAGGGAGAGAAAATGAAAATGGTGGCCAAATCACCAGGATCAGATTATATTTCAGTCAGATTATAGTCAATAACCAGGTTATTCAGTGATGTTATAGAAGTATGGATTTCAATATCAAAATTACATCTCACAGGCACAGGAAACCTTTTAAAGCTCAAAGATCTTACGTACAAAATTTTGGTATTTCTCATTTTTAAAAACAGCATATCCTCATGTGCTATCATAATAAAATTATTACAATTATTGAAGAAGATGATAAAGAACTATCTCTGCTTGCTCTGCTCCTCATCTCCTTCCTTCCCTAGTGAATTTCTTCATATTTTTTTTCATGTGTGCACATAGCTTAGAATCTCTGTTACTGACACAGCACCACAGAATTCACTTTCCCAGTGTTTGCACCACACTACTTCTTGCTCCCGCTTAGCAGTCGCCTGATATATTTAGAGCTACACTTTTCCAAATTTTATCCATATGTAGAACTAAACTGTTGCTGAGCTAAGAGAAAACAAAATTCTCTCCACAATTTGCATATCTGGTGAAGCATTGTTTTAAAAACAGTTGTCATCTGACAACTCTTACAGGCTAAATGAAATTTTTATTATTACTGTCTTCCCTTTCAGAGTGAAAATAAGCAGGAATAGAATCTGTGCTGACACCTTACTTAATTTATCTGAACGGAAAAACAAACAAGTGATTTGAAGTTGAGGTATTACAATAATGGTGAAGAGATAGCAAAATACCACCTTGATGCATGATTCAAATAATGCAGTTTTTTCTGCTTATTTTGGCTTGTGTCTAAAGTCCCGTCCCCAATGCCCCATGCAGTCATAGGCGATCTTTATCAGAGGTTGCTGGATCTAGAGTATGTGATGCTGGGGCTTGATTTATGGTGCAATGCTAGGCTCAAAAGCGCTAGACTAAGGGTGTAAGTGATGCTCGCCCACATGAAATGCTGGCCTCCGCCGTGTGCCCTCCCATCTGGAAGCCAGCTGATCACGGACGAAACGGCCACAAACTGAGCTCAATCACTTTGGGTTTTGGATATTTTGTCTTAGCAATGGGATAATTAACACTGCTTTTAAAATGTTGCTCTGTAATTTTTTCTTTTGTATTCTTTCTTCAGAGAAAACAGGCACAATATTCATAAAAATGTAATGCACACAATGCTGTTGATTACCAGGATAAACACTTCTGGAGAATGTAACATCTGTGTATTGCAAAGTTACATGGGCATAAGTGTGAAAACAAGGTTTGTTGTAGCAAAGCATAGACTAGTTAGATTTTTTTCCATTGAGGCTTTATAAACTAGCTTTATATAATCTGAAATGTAATTTTTTCAACTAATGTATTTGCCCTTTAAATTGGTTATAAAAGTTTCTGGCTTTAAAATTTTAAATACAGAAGAAATAAAGTACAAATAACATTTATAAAAATATGAAGAAACAATAAGCTAATTTTTTTATTATAGTTAAAATATTTAAATAATAAAATAACAGTTACTTTCTAAACAAATTTAGAGAGCAATACTAGACATATCTGCTAAGGGCAGCATAGAAGGCTGCATGCGGTGGAGTAGAGCGAAGCGTGGGCTTCAGCTGTGTGTGTGAGACACACTGCTGAATCACATAAGGTTCAAACATACGTTATTGAAAAATAATACGGATATCAGAGTGACACTACTAAGTGTACATCAGTTGTCTCTTGTTTCCAAATGCTGGTCTAGAAATATTAAGGTGGCAAAAAAGAAAAAAAGAAAAAGAAAAACCTCAGTGGGGTTAGAATAAGACGGTTATGGCTTTTCCTTTGTATTTTCAGCCAACTTAATCTGTGACTTCTGATTTCTTTTGTTAAAAAAGGCAGTAATAGTCTCAGAGGGTCACTGTGAAATTGAGTAAGTACAAATTAATCCTAATTCTGGGCAAAGTAACTACTCTAAAAGTACTAGCATCCTAAGTAAGAAACAGATTTAATTATTCTTCTAGCTTTCTTTATTGTATGAATGTAAAGAACAGACGTTTGCAAGGGTCTAAACCGTTTTTCTGCTGAGCTAAGAAGAGTTCAGGGCACCACCAAGAGGACAGCGAGGAGTAACAGAGCTCATACCCTCATATTCTCAGATCTTTAGCCCTCTGTCTCTCCTTTAAGATGTTTCTTGTTTTTTAGTTTCTGCCCTAATTTGACCCAAACCATCAAATGAGCCTTATAAGTACTGGTACAGGAGTAAAGAAAAAAAAAAGTGGGGTTAGGAATCAAGAAGTCAATACTGAATTCCTACCATCATCAGAATCCTGAAATCCATGGTAGACTCTGAGAAAAACTAGTCAAATATTCCATCATTATGCCTTGCTTCAGAGCCCCCTTGCTGCAAATAGTGGACAGTGGGACTAAAAATTCTATAAGAAAATGTGTAGAACCTTGTATTTTCATACTTTGTTATTTGTAGATCAAAACTCACAAATCTGACTTTTTTTTTTTACATTTTGAGAGCTAAAATAAATGTAATTTTTCATGATTCACCTAATAGATGAGTTATCACATGTCCTTTTGCTGAGGCTTTCTTGCAAGATGTCTGAGATAGAGTTGACAGGGATGACCTTCCCTGTAAGATTCTTGCATTTCAGATAAGCAAAAATGGAACAGTGGAGAAGACGACAGTCAGGGAAGTACGCATGGCCAGGAAGGGTCACTTCCTCGGCCACTTGCCTGGCCCCTGAGGTCTCCCCCACATGCTCAGCACCTAGTTCTAATGCATCACACTAGCAGTGATGGGCTTCATGTCCACCAAAGCTCCATCTGCAGATGCTGTTATGTCTGCCCCAGCACAAAATACTGACTAAAAATCTAAGCTGGTGAGAAGGCCTAAGAGAAGAGTTCCAGTCACTCTGACCCATGCATCAGAAAACCTGAGGCCAAAACCATCCAGGGAATTTATAGAACTTGATGTCAGTTCTTCACTTGTTTTCTGGAATTGACGCCTGATTCTTTTCAGTGTAATAACAGGAAACTAAAATTTAATCATTTAGTTCATCAAAAATGCTTTAGACCAGGCACAGTGGTGCTTTCTGGGAGGTCTAGACAGGATTTGAGCCCAATCTACAAAACTTAACAGCTTAGTGAAACACTGCGGTCAAAAATTTTAAAAATGCAGTGGGGATCTAGTTCAATGTGGAAACTTAGGGGTCAACCAAGATAAAACTTTTTTTCATAAGTTATTAAATTATTCTTCTCCTACCCCTTTATGTACATATGGCTATACACATTATACACTAACATTTATTATACATATTTGCATACATATGTTTCATGAAATAACAAAAACGACTAGGTCAAGCTATATTTTAGCATGAAAGTTATGACACTTCATTTTAAGTGAAGCGTTCATCTACTAATGAACCAAAGTACATAAAGATGACTGCTCTTTCTGGCTGAACCACACAGTCAAAGATTTAAACTATTCAAAGATATTAGCTATTTTCTGCGATGTCACCCTCCTCTTAAGAGATGGCTTCAGCTGTCACGTGGCAGCTGAAAGGAGAAAGAGCCTGAGAATACCTAGCACATGAACAGGTTATCAAATCTCACTTCATGTTGCCTACTCAGCCAGCCTACTCACCCTGGGGAGAGCACTATCCTTTAGTGAAAAATGGCATTTTAGTAAGGACAGAGGGCATTGGCTGCAATGTCAGAATGAAGCAATACAAATTCAGAAAGGAGTTGGCAGCAAATACACAGAAAAGGTTGCTGAGGCTACTAAAAATATAGAGGCTCTCCCATTTCTGCCCCTCTGTACTTATTTGCCACACAGCTACTCAGGCTGCCCGAGGAGCTGGATCCCCTTCTCGGCCCATTCCGGCACTTCTGTACTCACTGGGAAAGGAGCTAATGAATTGCTAGTCATGGGTGTTTCTCCACATAGAACACTGAGGAAGCCCAGCAACGTTTACCTTTGTTTCTCAAGCGAAGGACAAATGTACCCACAGAGTTAACAGGAAAGTTAAGAAATACTAAAAAATATCAGGGACAGATACTGAAGTCCAGAATATTCTTGACTTAATTTTACAAAAAGAAAATATTGAGCCTGCACTGTATGCTCAAGACTATGCCAATAGTCTTCTCCAGGCGCATCCACTTTAGAGACCCAGTATTTCATGAAGAAGATTCCAGCGACGATGTCTTTACTTGGTGTGGAACACACTAGATGCAAGCCTTGCACATGCTTCTCTCTTCCATTGGATACTTCTCTTTATTTTTTTCAGTGTTAGTTTAATTGGTGTTTCTCCAGAGACATCTTGCTTTAACATCCATCCCAAACCTATTATCATTTTCACCACAATCATTTCATTTTTTTAGCTCATATCCCATTTTGTACCTATATACTTTTCCCATACGTGAATTTTATTCTCTGCTTTATCCTAGACTGAAAGCTAGTGCTTTTCAAAATTGGCTCTACATTCAACCATCAGGAACGTTTTTAAAAATTTCTCTTATCAAGCCCATACCCAGAAGATTCAGATATAATTGTTCTGGATTTTATTTCAGGACAGGAAATATTTTAAAAATTTCCCAAAAGGTTCTGATATGTGGTAAAGAACATAGAGATTCTGTAATTCAGAGAATTTATTTAAAGAGGACAAGAGCTTTATCATCTGAAAAATGGGAGGAATCATAATATTTACAATATGGAGCTGTGAATATTTGCTGAGTAAATGCAGCAGTATAGGGCTAAGCTGCTGTTTCCTGGGGACCTTATCAGTATCTGAGTATATTTGTCTTACTCTGAAAACAAAAAGACATGTGAATCAAAAGAGAGTGACCTCAAA
This sequence comes from Ctenomys sociabilis, assembly GCA_004027165.1. NCBI lineage: Eukaryota > Metazoa > Chordata > Mammalia > Rodentia > Ctenomyidae > Ctenomys > Ctenomys sociabilis. The sequence continues at coordinate 10,869 of PVKA01005414.1, read as the reverse complement.
GAAATAAACATCTGCCTCTGAACAGTGAGCATAGTGTAGCAACATGCTGAAAATAATTCCCAGGACACCACCTCGGTTAGAGAAGGTCATGGCTCTATGTGAGAGATGGCCACGAAGGGGTCCAGCCCCTCCACTAAGCTCACATTCAGGAAAGTGTTGAAAATGTCTCTGCTTCCAAGGGAAAGCTGGGTTTGTCCTCTTACTTCATTTACTCTCTTTTTCCTATCCATTGTAAACACATAATATGAACATTGTCATAATGCTAAAATGAAAATCACAGCATTTTCATTACAAACTATTGGTATAAACACGGGTATGCATATATTGCTGTTGTATGATTCTTTTATGATTTCTATTATTTTTTAGTCCTTTCAATTCAAGACAAACTAGCAGTCTTCAATTTCCACTTGAAAATTTAAAGCCTTAAACTGCCCAGTGTCTTACTACAAGGCAAGACTGTTTTATATTCAAAATCTCTAATATGAGCCTTCAACTTATTACTATAAGAAATGCATCCTATTCCATCTCTGAACTTTCTACACTGAATTTAGCTTCTGAAAGTTAAGTTTGCAAGTGATGTGGACTTGCAAACTATCACAGCATTTTTTTAAAAAAGGGATTTGGAATTAATGGAAGCCTAACAAGTAGGTAAATTTACAAAAAGCAAAACTATTTGAAAAAAGATCAAAAAAAAAAAAAAAACTGCACCCTTCTGTGGAATCATACTGAGAGTCTGCACACTGCACACTGTGAAGAACAGTTTGTGTGACGTCATCCTAGCTACTAGCATTCGTCTCTTAAGATGCTCACTGCCAAGGACTGCCAATTTATAAAATATGATGTACACATGTAAATAATTAATTTAGTGGTGTGTCCTTCATTTTCATTTAAAAAGAACTACTCAGAGAAGCTGTTCGGCTATTTGCAATTTATTAAGCATATGTTCTGGCTCTACAGATGACTTCTGGGCCAACTCGCTCTCTTGGTACAAAAGAGGCCAGCAGAGCCGATGGTGATGGATGTTCTCCCAAGCATGACTGAGTGGACCACATATGGCCCATAATTATGGCCAGCGTTGTTTACTAACAGGAGGAACTGGTACATTCAAAAGGCTTCCTTTTTTTCCAAGCTGCAAATTTTTAGTGCCATGTTCTTTAGCAATGAACACTCACATTTCTATACACTGAATAGCTGAGGTCATAATGATGAGCCTCTTCTCCACAGTGTATTAGTTCTAATTTGAGATTATAATTAGAAATGCTGCCGGGGAAGGTCATATTTCAGAAATAATGATGCTAAATCTCTTCTACTGGAAAGATGTTCCAGCCAGAGACTTTCCTACTCCACGTATAACTGACCAGTAATTTTTTTTTACCACTATTAGGAATGCAAGAACATCACCAGGGTAACGTAAGGAAAGTTTCAAAGCTGTTGGCATCAAGAATTTTAAGTATTTCCTTTCTTTAAAACATAAAGGTGATGGATGTCAGCTCTTTAATTTTTAAAGTTTTAACAAAACTGGAAAGAGCAGGATAAAAGCCTTGACGTAAGAGGTTTAGTTGGCTGTTATTATAAAGTGCCTTGTATGTCCTGAAACTAAAATTTAATAGGAAGGCATTCTTTAGACAATTTAATGCAAGTTTTAATGGGCAGGTAGCATAAACAGATTATATATGAGCTGTCTTTCTATGTTCCACTCTGTTCTTTCTCAGCTATTGCAGCCCTTTTCTTCTAAAAACGTTTTAAAGATAAGTCAATTTCATATCCAATATCTTTCATTTGAGAGGAGGACTTCCCACTGCCTCTAAAACTACCTGATCAAAAGGCTGCTGAAGAATTACTTCTTGTCCTATCTGTCCCTTCTGAATGGAGAAAATGTTTGCCTTTTGAGCATTCAAAACCTAAGGAGTGCCTTAATCCAGGCTCTGTCATTCTCCCTCCCAGAACCATAACAATACTAAGATTTTTTCAGCCAATATGATCAGACGTTTATACACCGTACACCAGCTCACATATAGCAAACGTTCTGGGGAGGCTCAGCTATGTGTCTTGCCTTAGAAACAGGTGGCAGCTAATTAGTTTAATCTAAAATTAAAGCACTTATTTTTGCACATTTAATAACTTGTAGCTGCAGTAAAGTATCTGGCTGCTCACTATGAGGAGGAAAATGTAACAGCCCGGCCGTCTCTGATAACTCTACAGATACAGTAGGATTGAGACTTTTCAAGTTGAAGGAACTCCAAAGCACAGCACTTTGTTTTCATTTCTATGATGTTTTACATATGTTTGTGGTAATAATTACCTACTAGGTTTAATTATAACATATGTCTTTATGCCTACAAAATGATATTTAAGTTTGAGATATATTTATTAGATGATAGATATTGAATGACCACAATGAAAAAATTCTATATGATAAAATAGAAACTGTTACTCCCGTAGATATAACCTGGTGCCCCTTACAGAGTGTCATTTGATGTTTTCCATAATTTATTTTTCTTGTGTGTCTAAAATGAAAACCAGTTCTAGTTCTGAAAGTGCTATGTTTTGTACATTATTCAGGACATAGAATGCTCTCATAATCCACTTTGTAAATCACTGTCTTATACTTACACTGAATCAGCAAACCCAGTATGTACTTTTGGAAATAGAAGCAGCCCTGAGGATTTTATCGAATCTTAAAGACACAGACACACAGGAACAGTATGGTGGCTGCAGTTGTTGTTGTGGATTTTGAGATGCTGCTGTCTAATGCTTGTCACTGAAAAACAACCTGAGAGGTATCAGAGGAAAAGACCTATAGGGATAATGGCCATAGTGTAAATTTAGGATAGTAGGACTTTATGGACATCCAGTAGGTGAGCAGAGAAAGAAGTGGAGACCCATTTTGCTCTCAGGCATTGAAACTTGTGTGAAACAAGCCTGCTTTAAAGTTTTTGAGGGCAGTCCACATCACTTGCAAACTTAACTTTCAGAAGCTAAATTCAGTGCAGAAAGTTCAGAGATGGAATAGGATGCATTTCTTGTAGTAGTAAGTTGAAGGCTCATATTAGAGATTTTGAATATAAAACAGTCTTGCCTTGTAGTAAGACACTGGGCAGTTTAAGGCTTTAAATTTTCAAGTGGAAATTGAAGACTGCTAGTTTGTCTTGAATTGAAAGGACTAAAAAATAATAGAAATCATAAAAGAATCATACGACAGCAATATGTGCATACCCGTGTTTATACCAATAGTTTGTAATAACTAAATCTGTGACGCAACACAAATGCCCGTCAATCACTGAATGGACCCACCCCCAAGCCCGCCAGAGGAGAGCGACCAGCCTGACACACCAGGGCCCACTTGAGCAACTTCCCGGGTACATCCCCCAAGCCCACCGAGGAGTGGAAATTTTCATGACTCGCGTGGCTTCCCAGTTTGGTGACTGTGTGGTGAGTCTGAGGGAGAGCCTTTGGCTTCTTCCTGCATGCGCCATGCTACCTGGATCCCCACCCTCAAAACCTCCAAGAGAGTGACCAGCCTGAGACCTCAGGGCCCACTCGCCAGCAACTCCCTGGAGCCCCTGCCCAAAGCCCGCTAGGCAAGTGGAGATTTCCCTGACTCCCTGGGCATCCAAGTTCGGTGAGTGTGTGGTGAGTCTGAGGGAGAGCCTTTGACTTCTCCTTGCATATGCTACACCATCCAGAGCCTCAGGCCCCAAGGCATCCTAGCCAGAGACCTGCCTGAGACAACACAGACAGATCTGTCTGGCAACAGCCCAGAGCCCCTGCCTGAAGGCCCCACATGGGTGCAAGAACTTTTAGGAACTCTCCTGTCACTCTATACACCCAGGCCTGGCCTGGTGAGTGTGAGGGAGAGCTTCTGCGCCCCCCAGTACTCCCCTGACCAAGGACCCAACAGAGGGGAACCACAGCAGCTGCAGCAAAAGGAAATGAACACAACAGGTAGACCAGGCCAGGCATAGCTAGATAATCTCAGACTTAAAAGACTGGCACCTGGATCTCATTACATGCTAAGGTTATAGCTGCATCAAAGCTCTACACCAAAGATCAGAGGTCAGTACTATACAAAATGACAAAGACAAGGAGCAGAAAGCAATCTCAGGCCTCGAGTCCACCAATAACTGCAGAGGACATTAAGTCAGCTGAAATGAATAAATTAACAGAGGCAGAAGCAAAGGAACAATAGCAGAAAGGTATAAAGGAACTCAGACAAGAATTAATGCCTGAAATAAAAGAAAAATTTTTTTGAATATATAGCATCTCAAGTAATGAATTAAATCCAGAAACATCTGGGGGAAAATCAATGCTCACCCAGAACAAGTGCAGAGAATACTACTCCAGCTGAAACATATGAATTAACAATGTTGCAATCAAAGAAACAACAGCAGAAAGGTCATGAGGAACTCAAAGCAGAAATAATTTCTGAAATAAAAAAGGAATTCTTTGAAATCATAGCATCTGAAATACAGAAACCATGCTGGAAATATACAGAGGAAACCCAATTTGGAAGAAACTCTGCAGAAAAAGAATTAATAGCTACCTCTAAAGAACACATTGATAAAAAAATATAGAGGAGATCAGAAATATGACGGATTCCTTGAATGAGCAATAAAGAAAAGAAATAGATCGCATGAAGCTGAGTTGAAGAGATATAGAAGATCTAAAAATATCAATCATGAGTCTACAAAACCATCTGAGAGAAAGCAAAGACAGAGTTTCACATCTTGAGGATGCTAGTGCACCTAGTGGAAAGGCGAGAAAGGATCTCTTAAAAAAAAAAAAAGAGAGAATTCAGGAAACTATAATACATCACCTGCAAGATGACGCCAGGATGAAAACTGTGAGATTAATTGGCATAAATGAGAATGAAGAAGTCAATACAAATGATATAAAAAGAATATGGGCAGAAGTAATAGTAAAAATGTTTCCCAAATATGAGGAAACAATCCAACATTCAGGTAACTGAAGCATGCACAACACCAAATAACTTCAACCCAACGAAAAACACAACATATAATAGCCAAGATCCCAGAAACGCAACACAAGAATAATATACTGAAAGCTGTTAGAAAGAAGAAGCACATCACATTCAAAGGGAAACCCATCAGAATTATAGCCGACCTCTCTATACAAACAATGAAGGCAAGGAGAGCATGGAGCAGAGTTCTTCAAGCCCTGTATGAAAACAAATTCCAGCCCAGACTATTATGCCCTGCAAAACTCCCTTTCAAGTTTGATGGAGAAGTGAAATAATCCCACAACAAAGAACAATTAAGAATTTCATGATGACAAAACCATCGCTACACAGGCTACTGAAAGATGTTCTAGAGAGAGACCACAATGCCCAGACCTCCACAAATGAGAATGGAAGGAAGCCACTAAATAGGACAGACAATTAAAAACAGGATACAAAGTAGAAAACAATAGCAGGTAAATAACATGACAATCATAAATCAACACATTTCAATTATAACCATCAATGTAAATGAACTCAATTCACCAATTAAGGGAATTGGACTGGCACAGTGGATTAGGAAACAAAATCCAAAAATACTCTGTATACAAGAAACACACTTATATCAAAAGGACATTCATAGACTCAAAGTAAAAGGATGGAAAACAATACTACATGCCCGAGCATCTCAACGAAAAGCAGGAGTAGCAATTCTGTTCTCAGACAGTCTCAACTTCAAACCAACAATGATCAAATGACACAAAGAAGGCCACTATATACTGGTCAGGGGAAAAATTCAAGAGCAAGAAGTAACACTCATAAATATCTATGCACCAAACGCAGGAGCACCCAACTATGTAACACAAATCTTAACGGACATGAAAAATCTAATATCCAACACCACAGTCTTAACAGGAGAACTTAACATCCCATATCAAAAAAGATAGATCAACCAGACAAAAAATTAGCAAGGAAGTAGTAGATCTGAACCAGAGTTTGGAATAAATCTACCTGGTGGACATATATAGGGTGTTCCACCCAACCACAGATTAATACTCATTATTTTCCACTGCACATGGGTGAATTTCCAAAAGAAACCACATATTGGTCCAGAGATCATGCTTAAGTATATGCAAGAAAACAGAAATTATCCCATATATATTATCTGACCACAGTGCAATGAAACTGGAACTGAATGACAAAAGAAACCAGCAAAACCCATTAAATTCATGGAAATTAAACAACACCCTACTCAGTAATCAATGGGTCACAGAAAAATTAAACAAGAAATTCAACAATATCTACAATTCAATGAAAATTCAACAACAAATTACCAGAATTTATGGAATGCGATGCAAACAATTTTTAGAGGAAAAGTCAAAGCTATGAACTTACACATTATGAAAACAGAACAGAAACAAATAAACACCCTAATGTTGCACCTCCACCATCTAGAAAAGGAAGAGCAAAAGAAACCGAGAGTGCAAACATGGGAAGAAATCATAAAGATTAGAGCAGAAATTAATTCAATTGAGATGAAGAAAACAGTTCAAAGACTCCACAAATCAAAAAGGTGGTTCTTTGAAAGACTAAATAAAGTTGATAAGCCTCTAGCCATACTCATCAAAAATAGGAAGGAAAAAATTCAAATACAAGCAATAAGGAATGAAAGGGCTGAAATCACCACAGACCCAGTGAAATTCAGAAGATTGTCAATAGCTGTTTTGAGAATCCTTATGCTCACAGAATAGAAGACACAGATGAAATGGATATATTCGTTGAAAGGTACAAATTACCAAAAGTGAAACAAGAAGATATAACAACTCTCAATAAGCCAACAAAATATGAAACATAATAAAAAGCCTACTAACAAAGAAAAGTCGAAGTCCTGATGGATTCACAGCTGAATTCTACAAGAAATTTATAGAAGATATAGTCCCTATACTCCTCAAACTCTTCAATGAAATTGAAAAGGAAGCAGTCCTCCTAAACTAATTTTTGTAGGCAAGTATTATATTGATTCTACAAACAAGGAAAGACACAATGAAAAAGGAGAAATATAGGCCAGTCTCTCTCATGAACATAGATGCAAAAATTCTCAATAAAATCCTAGCAAATAGAATATAGCAAATCATCCAAAGTGAGCTTAAGGCCAGGCTGAACTGCATACTGAGACCCTGTCTCAAAAAGACAAAAAAAAAAGTAGATCATACACCATGACCAGGTAGGATTCATCCCAAGGATGCAAGGATGGTTCAATATTTGAAAATCTATAAATGTGATACACTATATTAATAGACTGAAATCTAAAAACCACATGGTTATCTCAATTGATGCAGAGAAAGCATTTGACAAAGTCCAACACTGATTCATATTCAAAGTTGTACAGAAAATTGGAATAGATGGACTCTACCTTAACTTGATAAAAGCCATCTATGACAGCCCAAAAGTTAATGTAATCCTAAATGGGGAAAAACTGAAATCTTTTACTCTTAAATCAGATACAAGACAAGAATGTCCTCTATCAGCCCTCCTATTCAATATAGTTTTGGAATCATTAGCCAGAGCCATTAGAATGGAGGGAGAAATAAAAGGAATGAGAATGGGTAAAGAAGAAGTTAAATTCTCACTATTTGCAGATGACATGATGCTTCATGTGGAAGATTCAAAAATTCCACCAAGAAACTAATAGAATTGATACAGAAATTCAGTAGCATAGCAGGATACAAAGTTAATACTCAAAAGTAATAGCATTCCTACGCAGATAACAAACACATTGAGAGGGAAACAATAGAAATAATACCTTTTACCAGAGCACCATAGAAAATGAAATACCTTGGAATTCACTTAACCAAGGAAGTCAAAGATATTTTCAGGAAAAATTTCAAAACCCTAAGAAAAGAGATTATAGAGGATTTCAGAAAATAGGAAGATATTCTATGCTCCTGAATAGGAACAACCAACATCGTGAAGATGGCTATAATCCCTAAATTGCTGTACAGATTTAATGCAATCCCTATCAGACTGCCACCAACATACCTCCCAGACCTAGAGAAATTGTTCATAAAATTTATTTGGAATCACAAAAGACCTAGAATTGCAAAGGCAATCTTGCCTAAAAAAGACAAGGCAGGAAGCATCACAATTCCTGACTTGAAATTATACTACAAAGCCACTGTGATAAAATCAACATGGTATTATCAACAAAATAGACCTGAGGATCAATGGAATGGATTAGAAAACGCAAAAGTATCTACAAACACATTCAGCCAGCTGATCTTCGAAAAAGTGGCCAAACATGCTTATGGAAGAAAGGTAGCCTCTTTAACAAATGTTGCTGGAAAACTTGGCTTTCTGCATGCCAAAAACTAAAACTTGAACCAGGTCTATCATGACGCACTAAACTGAAGTCAAAATTAATTAAAGATCTAAACATTAAAACAGAAACATTCAATCTCTTGGAAGACAAAGAAGGAGTAACTCTTGGAGTCATAGGGGTCAGCAAAGAGGTCATAAACAAACACATATTTGCAAAGGAAACACTTGAAGGAATCAGCAGCTGGGATCAACTCTTCTTGAGTAGTTTCTGCACATCAAAAGAAATTGTCAAAGAAGTGAAAAGACAACCCACAAATTTTGAAAAAAGCCTAACTAATAAGCAATCAGACAAAGTTCTGCTCTATAGAATATATAACGAACTGAGATATATTATGGTCCTCAAATTTAAAGACCCAATTCAGAAATGGACATCTGGGATGAATACACACTTCTGAGAAGATGAAATTAAAGAAGCGAATAAATATATGAAAAAATAAAAACAACAGTGAGGTAGCGTCTCACTCCAGAAAGAAGGGCCATCATAAAGAAATCAACCAACAATAAATGGTGGAGAGGTTGTGAGGAAAAGAGAACTCTTCTCCATTGCTTGTGGAAATATACAACCATTTTGGAGATCAGCGCAGAAACTCCTCAAAAGAGTAGGACTGGAAATCCTGTTCAAGCCAGCTATCCCTCTACTGGAAATTTTCCCATAAGAACTGAAAATATTATATCATGGTGATATATGTTTACCTATGTTTATAGCAGTACAGCGTGTGATAGCCAAATCTTGGAAACAACCAAGATGTCTGTCACATGAAGAATGGTTGAAAAGGATGTGGTAGTTCTATACAATGGAGTATTATTCAGCAATAAAGAATGGTAAACCTGAAGCATTTATATTGAAGTAGATGCCACTTGAACATATACTCATAAGTGAAATGAACCAGACACACCTGTGCAAATATCCTATAGTCTCCCTAACATAAGAAGTCAAAAGAAGAAATACAAATTGAAATGTACAACAACTAAAGACAATTGAGTCAGATATTTAGGGCAAACTGAACAACATATGCTGCAGGGTACTAATCAGCTTTTCTTCTGGATGGTTAACAACATAATTTCACAGATCAGAATTGGAGAAATAGAAGAGCAGCAAGGCCAGCCATCATTTTGGCCCAAACCTTTGAAGGTTAGTGAAAACTCAGGGCAGAGGAGAACCTGTACTGCAGCATCATGAATCTCAGTTGAGCCCCAAATTTTCTGATCAAGGAGATTATGAAGCCACAGAATAAAGACACTGATGATGTATAGTGTGCCTGGGGAGAGTCACATGGAGAGAAAACTTTCTCTCAGGCTCTCACAGAGAGCAAACTGGTCAAGTATTGGCCATGACTCATCCACATGGATGACACAGACAAAGGATCTACAGATTAAGGTACACGATTACAAGATAGACCCTGAGGGGGATTCACTGACCTCCTCAAAAACAAAACTACATCTTTTGGTATATAGATCTTAGTCTATCTTGGTCTTACCCATCCAACAGAAAATTATAAAAATGACGTATATAATGTGGAGCCATAATAATAAATTAAGCTGTAAATGGCTATAAGCCACAACTTCTTCAGATAACTCACTATTAATGTGGAATGCTGGACTATGTTGGATTGTGTTGCCGAGTTCAGACACCTAAATTGTTCTAATGACAATGGAGTGTCCATCTCTGACAGGTCTAGACAAAAAAAAAGGGGATACAAAGGAAGGATCATGATGTGTGTGTATAAACAGTACAGTTAGGATAAATATGCCATGCTTCTGCATAATTCTATGAGTAGCAAGATTTGCAGTAATTGTGGTTGGACAAGATAATATGTTGGCTTCTAGTATAATGGACAACCACTAGGAAGATAACAAGGTAGAAAGTATTAATTATTGAATCTGTGATATAATTCAGCTATAAAAATATGATACATATACAGCTACACTCTTAATTCACTGATTAGAGACATCTGCTACAATAATGTATGTAAATATAATATCATGTATGCACCTTGTATGATATGAAAACAGCTTGCAATGTATTAATTTATTTAATCTGTCCTGTTAATTTGTCTTGAAACAAGATAAATAAATAAATAAATAAATTAAATAAACCACTTTATAAATAGAAAAGAAAAGAAGTTCATAATTCTCTTATTCAAAGATGCAAGTTAAAGAACAAGGAAAATGCCACTATAGCATTAATACTATTATAAATCCTTGCCTTTGCAGCTCAGATATGATCCATCTTGGCTTTTTACTTCTGAATCTGGGAGAGATTTCCTGCCACCCCACCACCTCTTGTGCATAGCCTGTGCCTGTATTCTGGACACATGTTCACTTCTCTCCCTGGTGCATGTGACTATTGGCATTTATTTTCATGTCTGTCTTACCTGACTCTGTTGTAAACTTTTGTGTTTCTCATTATCTCTGCATCTTGGAACTTAGTTCAGTATAAGATGCAGAGCAAACACTAAATAAAATTTTTGAAGAAGAAGAAAAGGAGGGGAGAAGAGAAGAGAAAGAAGAGAAGAAGAGAAGAGAAGAGAAGA
>PVKA01005413.1:0-90663 GCA_004027165.1 Ctenomys sociabilis | reverse complement strand
AAGGTATTTCATTTTCCGCGGTGCTATTGTGAAAGGTATTGTTTCTATAGTTTCCCTTTCAGTGTGTTTGTTATCTGTATAGAGGAATGCTATTGACTTCTGCGTATTGATTTTGTATCCTGCTATGCTACTGAATTTCCCTATCAGTTCTAGTAGTTTCTTGGTGGAATTTTTGGGGTCTTCCAAGTAAAGTATCATGCCGTCTGCAAATAGTGATAATTTAAACCCTGAGAAAACTTCAATGACCACATAGGAAATATAAAGTTCATGTGTTGGTATATAAGTTTTGATCTATCTAGGTCTTAACCATCCAGCAGAAAAGTATAAAAGTATAAAAATGAAGTATACATCGTGAGCCCATAATATTAAGCTGAGCTCTAAACGGATATGGTCGACAATTTCTTTGAATAACTCCCTATGCTTGCAGAATGCTGGACTGTGTTGGATTGTGGTGTCGAGTTCAAGCACCTACAGTAGTTGAATGTCAATGGAGTGCCCACTTTTGACAGGTGTAGACAAAGGAAGGGTTGTAGAAAGAAAAAATCATGATGTGTTTGTATAGACAGTACAGTTGGGATAGATAACGCTGTGTTTCTACATAATTCTATGATAGGCAAGATCTGCACTAATGGTGGTTGGACAGGATATTATGTCGGCTTTTAGTGCTATGGTCATCCACTAGGTAAATAATTATTGAATTTTTGATATAATTCAGCTATAAAAAAACTGTAAATATAATATCATGTATGCACCTTGTACAATACCAAAACGTTATGAAAACAGTTTGCAATGTATTAATTCATCGACTCTGTATGGTTAAGGTGTTTTGAAACTGCCTGATTGACATTTGTATTTTAATAAAATAAAAATAAATGGAAAAAAAAGAATGATAAGCTTGAAGCATTTATATTAAAGTGGATGCCACTTGAGCATATACTCATAAGTGAAATAAACCAGACACACATGTGTAAATATCATATAGTCTCCCTAGTATAAGAAGTGAAAAGCAGAAATACAAATGGAAATGTACAACAACAACTAAAAACAATTGAGTCCGATAAGCCAAAGTGAATGGCATATGCTGCAGGATACTAATCAGCTTTTCTTCTGGATGGTTAACAATCTAAGTTCACTGATCAAAATTGTAGAAATAGAAGATCCACAAGGCCAGCCAACATTTTGGCCCTAGCCTTTCAAGGTCAGCGAAGATTCAGGACATAGGTGAACCTGTACTGCAACATCATGAAACTCAGTTGAGCTCCAAATTTTCCAAACAAGGAGATTATGGAGCCACAGAGGAAATAGATCTAAATTCTATAGTGTGCCTGGGGAGAGTCACATGGAGAGAAAACTTTCTCTCAGGCTCTCACAGAGAGCAAACTGGTCAAGCATTGGCCGTGACTCATCCACACAGATGACACAGACAAAGGATCCACAGAATAAGGTACAGGACTACAAGATAAACCCTGAAGGGACTTCACTGACCACATAAGAAACAAAAAGTACCTGTGTTAGTATATAAGTCTTGCTCTATCTAGGTCTTAACCATCCAGCAGAAAAGGTATACATTGTGGGGCCATAATAATAAGTTGAGCTCTAAATGGCTATGGTTGACAACTTCTTCAGATAACTCACTATTGTTGTGGAATGCTGGACTGTGTTTGATTGTGTCATTGAGTTCAGGCACCTAAATTAGTTGAATGACAATGGAGTGCCCATCTTTGACAGGTGTAGACAAAGCAAGGGGTATAGAAAGGAAGCATCATGATGTGTGTGTATGGACAGTACAGTTGGCATAGGTACGCCGTGCTTCTACATAATTCTATGAGAGGCAAGATTTGCACTAATGTAGGTTGGACAGGATATTATGTCAGCTTCTAGTACTATGGACAACCACTAGGAAAATAACAAGGTAGAAAGTATTAATTATTGAATCTTTGATGTAATACAGGTATAAAAAATAAGATACATAAACAGCTACACTCTCTTCATTTACTGATAAGAGAAATATGCTATAATAATGTTTGTTAGTATAATATCATGTATGCACCTTGTACGATACCAAAACATTATGAAAACAGTTTGCAGTGTATTAATTTGTCGAATCTATCTTGTCAAGGTATCTTAAAACTGTCTCATTGATATTTGTACTTCAGTAAAACAAAAATTAAAAAAAGTATATATTCTCTAAACTTCTTGTAGAATTCACCTGTGAATCCATCAGGATCTGGGCTTTTCTCGATTGTTGGGTTTTTATTACATTTTCAATTTAATTCACAGATATTGAGCTATTCAGAATTTTAAATCCTCTGGATTCAGCTTTGGTAATTCACATGTATCTAGGAATCTGACATTTTTTTCTGTGTTTTCCATTTTGTGAGAGTAAAGATTTTGGAAGCAGGCAATGATAATCTCCTAAATTTCTATAGGGTCAGTCATAATTTTGCCCTTTTCATTCTTTATTGCATACATTTGAATTTTATTTTCCTTTTTAAAATAAGGTTGGCTAGGGGTTTATCGGTTTTATTTATTCTCTCAAAGAGCCAACTGTTTGACACATTAATTCTTTTCTTTTTAAATTGTTTTCTCTGTCTAAATTGCATTAATTTCTCCTCTGATGTTTGTAATTTCCTGTGTTGTTTTGGGTTTGGGCTTAACTTGTTTTTATTTTTCTAGGAGCTTGAGGTACAGCCCAATATTATTTATTTGAGCTCATTCTGTTTTCCTGCTGTGAGAATTTACTGCTATAAATTTTCCTTTTAAAACAGCGTGACTTGCACCCCACAATCTGCATTTCTGTTTGTTTATAAATATTGTTTACTTTCTTCAGTAATTTCATCTGTGACCCACTGATTGTTCAGGAGGATGTTATTTCTTTTCCATGTGTTTATAATGTTTTTGCTGTTTCTTTTGTCGATAACATCCAATTTCCTTGCCTTATGGTCAGATAATATACATAGGATAATTTTAATTCCTTTGATTAACTTAAGCACTTTCTATGTGGTATTAGATGATCTAATTGGAGAACATCCCATGTGCAGCTGAGAAGAATATGTATCCTGATATTTTTGGGTGGAACACTATTTCTTCGCTAGTTTAGATTAGTGCTATTATTTATTTGCCAATTTTTTTGCCTAATTGATCTATCCCTTTGTAATAGTGACATGTTAAAATCCCCTGTAACAATACTATTATTGCTCATTTGATCCTTTTTATAATGCTTTCTGATTTTTAATTTTTAATTTATTTATTTGGTACAAGATCTTGCTATGCAGCTCAGACTCATAGTGATCCTCTTGTTGCAACCTCTCCTGACCTGGAATTATAACAGTGCACCACTATGCCCAGGTTCAGTGGCCAGCATAACTGATGATGGGTTCAGGGGTTGGCATAATATGTGATATCAGGGACTGAACATGGCTCCTTGAACTTGCCAGGTAGGCTCTTGGACCACCGAGTTAGCTCTAGCTCACTCATTTGATTTTTCATGTGTGTTAAAATTTGTCCAATATAGTTGGGTGCTCCTATGTTGGGTGCATATATATGTATGATTGTCATCTCTTCTTCATTCAGTTTTTCCTGAACAAGTATTTAGTGACATTCTTGTTCTCTTTTAACCATTCTTGGTTTGAGTTTGACATTGTTGGCAACCAGAATAGTTGCCCATGATATTTTCTGAGTTCTTGTTGCATAGTGTATTGTTCCCTATATGTTGACTTTCATTCCATGAGTTTCCTTTTGAGTACCATGTGTTTCCTGTATACAGAATTCTATTGATTTTTGTTCCTTTTGGTATGTATTTTGTATAGGGTCTCATGGTGCAGCTTGCACTCATAATTATCCTCCTGTTTTAAGTCTCCCCAGTGATGGGATTATAGGTGTACACCACCACATCAGGCTCAGAGTGTCCAGGGAAGGGGTCAGTACAGCATGTGTTGCTGGGGATTGAACCCCAGTCCATGAACATTCCTAGGCAAGTTCTTAGTTCACTGAGCTATCTCTCTGGCCCTAATTTTTGTTTCTTTATTCACTCTTCCAGTCTTATTCTTTTGATAGGTAAATTGAAGACATTTACATAGATGGCTATATCTGATATGTATTGGTTTATCTTCATGTTATTTTCCTTTTGTAGGTTCCCTACTTTTCCCCTCTGTTGAATGACTTGCTCTGCTTGATGATTCCTCTCTGTAGTTGTTCTTGAAGTTGAGGTCATGACTATCTCTGTAGAATATTGTCAGTGCTCTTTGTAGGGTTGGTTTTGTGGTCATGAATTCTTTGATTGCTCTTTGTAATGAAAGTATCTTAATTCACCATTAAATTTGATAGATAGTTTTGTAGAATACATCAATCTTGGTTGGAAGGTTGTTTTGTTTTTATTTTTTAATTTTGGTATATATTTTTATTTTATTTTATTTTATTGGAGAAAAAATAGCAGTAAGACAATTTCAAAACTGATTAATAGTTTCAATAGTTAATACCTTGTACACTGTTATCATCTTAGTAGTCATTCATATTACAAGATAGTATATTTAATTCCTGAACTACTTTGCTCCAAACTCTTAATTTTATGGTTTCTGTTTAGAAATCTGCGATGATTCTAATAAAATTTCATTTTAGGTAATCTGTTTCTTTTCTCCAACAGCTTTTAATATTCTGGGTTCTTTTGCTGAATTTCTGGGATTTTGATTATTAAGTGTAGATTTATTTTGATTATAGAATATTGGAGTTCCATATGCCTCATTTATCTGTACTTCAGTTTCTTTTCCCATGCTTGGGAAATTTTCTGCTACTACTTCTATAAATAGTCTTCCTATGTCATTTGTGCTAATTCCTGCTGTTTTGTTGACACTTACTAGTCTATATTTTTTTGCATCATCTTGTAGTTGCTGAATTGATATTTCTTGGCTTCATGTTATTTTTGAGAGATCCTTCCTTTCACAATCACTTGCTACAGTGCTATCTTCAAGGTCTGAAAGTCTATCTTCAGTTTTGTTCAAATATTTTTGCCAACTTTCAGTGCAATTCTTATTTTCTGAATATCTGTTTGAATGTTTCAAGACTTAAAATTCTATGTGGTATTGTTCATTCAATGTTTCCATCATTTTTCTGTTCTCCTCTAGTTTTTTTTATCTATTCCTTCTTTGCTTTTTTTGTTATTTTAGGAAATGGCCTACAGGATCTTCAGGGTCTCACTACTAGATAGGACTCATAGTGATCCACCTGTACACAGCTTCTAAAAAGTTGGGATTACAGTCACACACCACTATGCCCAGTCTCAGTTGCTATCTCAGTGCACCCCGGAGGCGAGGCCAACACACAAGCCTAGGGATCAAAGGCCCCTGAATCTGCTTGTAGGTGCTTTAATCCAATGAACTATTTGGCCAGCCCTTTATTCCTTCTTTAGATATGCCATACAATTCTTTCATGATTGTGGCCTTTTTTTTTTTTTTTTTTTGATGAGACACATTATTTCTGATCTGATTTCTTCTATATCCTGATGCAGTTGTCTCTTCATGTTGGTTGCTATCATTTCAGAAATTGCAGTTGTGTGACTTCCAAGTTCTTCTATATCCTTGTCTCCTGGACTTGTTCTGGGTGGGCCAGATGTCTGAACTTGCCTTTTATTTCTTTATTGTCATATTTTTGAAGCTCCTAGTGTTCACTCAGATTCATCAACAATGGGGAGTGCAGAGTGGGTCAATAAGCTCCTGCAACAACAAGACAAGGTCACCAAAGCTCCTGATATGTGTCATTCAGTGTGGCCTTGGCAACAGTTAAGAGAGGGTAACCTGAGGATCAGGAAGGCTCCAAGGATGATGGGGTCAGGTTGAAGTTTAGCAAAGCTCCTGAGAGTACTCAGCAGGTCCCTAAAGCTGCCCAGTGTCTGGCTACCTTCTGTCCTGGTGGAATAGGCCACCACTAGAGATTCGCAAAGCTTCTTCCCTGGTTCTGTGCCTGAGCCAGACTCATCAGGTCCCCCAGTTACACTGATTCATGCAGGTGGAAGAATGTCAACTCCCAGAACTCCCCATGAAGTTCCTAGTATTATGTTAAGCATCATAGATATTTACTTACCAATATACTTAGTTAATGGCTACATACTCATCATCTTATAGATGTAAATTTAAAGATTATTTTTAAGTCATAAGTGAATTATGAATATAATATAAATGTCTATTATATAGAATATTTATATTTAAATAACCTAGATTTTTAAAAGACTGTCTTCACAATAATGAAAGAAGTGTAATAAAATTACCTTATAAAATGGATATTATGAAAAGTATAACTGGTTAAGTTTTTCTGTAAATTAACTTAGAAACACATGTCCATTACACAAGTCTCTGTTTTTGTTCTTAGATTTCTAAGAATATTTAGTTAATTTAGTTATTTAGGCCTTGTCTTACCCAAGAAAGGATTCAGAATTATTCCTGAGAGCTTTCCAGTAAGCATTTCCTAAGGAAATTGTTATAAATTCAGAAAAATATGAAGGCATAAGGAAATAATGCCTCATTATTTATAATAGCACACAATTGGAAATGAACTGACTGTCCCATAATGGGAGATTCATTAAATTATGGCAAATCCATAGAACAGGCTATTATTTGCAGATCGTAATTCAGAACTTTAAAAATATTTAATGTCATTAAGAAGTGTTCGTGCATAATGTTAAGTGAGAAAAGATACAAATTTGAATATGCAATATAACATGTGGCACAAAAAGTACATACATAAATTAGCAACTAGAGAAATATATATTAAATAGTAACACTGCATCACCACTGTTACAACATACCTGCCAGCAGTAGGTCTGAGGCTAATTTTAATTTCCTTGTTTTTCCGTCTTCATTTCTTAAATTTTCTTTATGAGCACATATTTTCTTTATTATTATAAAATCATATAACTGTTTTAAAATCCATTTTTCCAAACACACTTTATGGGCAATTGTGGATCCATCTAAGAATGATCCACACGTTTTGAAAGAGTTTCCCTGAAACACCTAGAGCCATTTTCTACCAAGCCTTACACTTAGAAAACAAGGTTGTTTAGATACACAATAGGTAGTGTTTCACCAGAGCCTGGGTGCTTGAATAGGAATGCTGTCATGCTACCAGTGTGGCTCCATGCTCTGGCCTAGCAATGTGGGGATCATTTGGCTCAGACACATGCTCTTGGCCACAGAGACTTCATGGCAGTTGGGAAGGTGCATAGTACTATCTCTGTGCCTTCACACAGCTGTTTGTTAAGAGAAAAAAGCTAGTGACCTGGAAGTAAGAAAAGGCAGAAAGAAAAGCAGGGATATAGCTGTGTGCCAGTGCTCTGAGCCAATATGGGAAGCCATAGACATCCTCTCAGAGTTGTCTACCAGAAGAACAAGAGCAAAGAACTTCACCCATCATGTTCTAGCTTCTATTGTTCAAGGCTGCACCTGGGATGGTGCCTCCCTTACACATCTGGCTTCATTCTCTCACCATATCTGTGGACCCCTGATCACCCTTGAAGATCCATTTCATGGTCTTTAGAGAAAGATTCCCAAGAGCATGCTCCAAAACAAAACCCCAAGGCACTCAGAGGTAGCCCGCCCCAAGCACCATTAGCACAATGTTCCCTGGGAACAAAGGTGGCACTAATCGCTCAGTCACTATTAGATTTCATAGCTCTCTCCCTCACTAACAGCAATAGAAAGACAAGAAGCATTTTCCCCAATTTTTTCCCCTTCCAATTGTATATATTCTGTATCCATACAGGGTATGGCAGTAGTAGGCTCAATGAGTAGATCAGTTGAATAAGAGTAGCAGGTTGTGATCCCCTTGTAACTAACCATAAGCATTACAGGTCTATTCCTCTGTGCCTGTAAGCATCCAACTGAATCATTGCACCTCTCTTGAATCACATGCCTACAACTTCTCTTCCCCTTCCACATGTCACTGAAGTCTCAGAAAAGCGTCAGAAAACAAAGTTACATGAACACTGGTACCATCAGTTATTTCTATACCAAGGAATAAAATAAAGTAAATCTTAAAGAGAACTTAAGCAGAAGTACAAGTAATACAGTTCTCTAAAATCTGCCACCTCCCTAGCTATATAGTAGCACAAATGTCTTTCTGTCAGCCAAAACTTAATTTCTCAGTCAGATTCATCTTTTGACCACCTCCTCCATAATGGTCCTTTGGACTTGTAAGTCTACTTTTCTCTATTTTTAACATGATGATTCCTTCAATATGCATAGCATGTTTTAGGCATTCTGAAAGGTATTTTTCATGATGTATCAAGTTTTATTTATAAACTAGCATGTGGACAGAACTATACATAATAATATTGTTGTTCAGCAACAGGAATACTCTCAGCAAAATCTGTTAAGCATCCCTGTTAAGATTCTTAGCTGATTCTTTTTACTCTAATATCACACAACATCCAACCTCTCTGCTAAATACAACTTGAAAATATAGAAGAACGTCAATTAGAAGAGGCTTTCCCAGGGTACACACAGGTGTCAGTTTGAGCCTGAACTGTGGTTGTACTGTTTCTCCCGTGTTTGGGGTTATCTTCCTATAGTATGGACAACACTCATGATGGACAAATTTCCCTGTCATCTCAGTCATTAATAGGTCCTCTGTCACTACAAAAGAAATGACTGAAAGCATCAAGTGGCCTCAGAGTCTATGAACAAATCAGCTTAGCATGGAGCCATCAAACACTAATGAAGGTCTTACATCATTAAGCATTCTTTTCTCATAGACAAACAGAAAAGACACACTATCATCTAGTCCAGGAGTCAATAAAGGTCAGATAGTAAACACTCTAATTTTGTAGGCCATGTGGTCTCTTGCAACTATTCTACTCTTGTGTTGTTGTGCAGAGTCACCCATATGTACTTGCCAAACCAACTGGAAGGGATGTATTTCAATAAAAATTTTATGTATAAAAACAGTGACCTGAATGTGGTCCAAAGGCTATAGTTCACCAATTTTGTGTTTATTAAAAACTATTAAAGAAATAGGTATTGCTTTTTCAAAAAATATGGTTTTAAAGCAAGACTATCCCTTGTAGTTTTACCAGGGTGACATTAGCATGATGATTTCTTATATCAAAAACTATGTACAAAATTAGCTGTTCCCTCCATTCTGAAACACCTGGTCACCAAAATGCAATCTTGAGTCTGTTTGACTTAATGTGCTATTAAGCAAGCTTCAGGGTTTTTTCCCCTCAATACCTAGCAACTCTTGGAAAAGAGTATGCTAAGTGAGGAAATCTAATTGTTTGAAAATAATCAGAATCTGTACATTTTGATGAAAAGTAACAGGAAAAAGTTAATTTGATTTCCTAACCTAATACACAAAGACAAACTTCCCATTGAAAAACTAAGCCACTCCAATTTGACATCTGCTGAAAGAAGAGGAATATGGCTTGGGAAAGCATAACCAGTGGATTACACATCTGCCCACTTCCACATTCTCTTGTCCAAATTATTTCTTACTGAAAATAGATTAGAGGTTTATAGGTTTATTGTTTATAGCCTCCAGAAAAATCAGGCTAACAATTGTTACATAACCTTATAAAGGGAAAAAGCTATAGTGTATTCAGTGTTTAAATTCACTGGAAGAAATGAAAATTAAGCTCAGGGGAACTTAAGTGCATGGGAAAAAATTACACCAAATGATGGTAAGCCCATGATTTTAAAAAGTGCTGTATTTGAAGGTGTAGAAACACAGAAGTAAACCCAAGCATGCCTTGATGGCCACTTCATGCCAAGTACTTCCACTTGCCAAAGTTCACCGGAAGGAGCTGTATGCACATGCTTTCCTAGAAGTCAAAAAGAATTGAACTTCTCCATCAACCCACATTCACAACATTTTTAGGTATAACTTCCTTTAAACATAATAATACACCTAATTATTATTAGTATGACTAAAATTTGAATTTGTATGATTAGCTAGAGCTTATTAAATCCTTCCACCCATGGAATTCTTTGGCCCTATGATGATGACTATGGATCTATTATCAGCATAAGGTTTTTACATTCATAAAATGAAATACATATGAAAATAGATGTGAGTATAAAAGAAACAAAATCTACTGAAGGACAATTGTGATGATGTGGAAAGATCTGCTTTCTAGGATTATTCATTTCTTCATTTCTATTCTTTTACCTCTTTGTTATTCATTCACTTTGTCTTCTGAGTACATAGAAATTGGGAAAGTTGAAAACGATCCAACCAATCAAGAACTTCTATTTTTCTGTGATTTTTAGTCACTTTGAAGGAAATCTTCCAGGTTCAGAGGAATACTAAGAAATATAGTAAACCAAAAAGGACTGAATTTATTTCTCTTAATCTTGACCCATTTCATACTCTTGGTGTCAAATATATCTACCTAGTGCAGACCGTAGCTATTAGTTCTGACTATAGCATTTCTCTTCCAACACAGATGCCCAGGCTTTCTAACCACCACAACCTCTCAGCTTACAGAACACCACCAACTCCCAGAATTCTGGGCAAAATTGTCATCCCCTGCATGCCAATTTCACAATGAACAACAGAGCACACACCAAGGCACGTAATGATTTCCTGCCTGCATACTAATGTCTCTGTGTTTTACATTGATTCTTCTCACAGTGACTGAACACATACCAAAAGTAGCAGCATAATTCATAAAATTAAAAGTGTGAAGAGATAGAGTATTTGTTGAAAAACAATCTCAGAAATAAAACCTAGCACACCTCTTTATTATGATTTGTTGCTCCAACACCAGACTTGAGCAGTCCTAATGAAATGTTTGAAAGGTTTGACAATGAAAGATTAGACAGAAAAAGTAGACAAGAAAATATTAGACAATGTTTTCAGATCTGATACCAAAATCACACACATACACACAAATAGACAAACTAGACATTATCAAAATATAATCTTCTGTATTTCAAAGGAAAACATAACCCAAGGAAGGAAAAAAGGTATGCACTATAATATAAGTAAGGTAATTATATCTTGAAATCATAACAGATTATAATTTAATAACAAAATGAAACCCAAAAGCAATGAGTAAATGTAATCATTTTCTAGAGATGATATATAAGTGGCTGGTAAACACATAACAATATGAAACACCATTAGTCCAGGGAAATGTAAATCAAAACTGCAATAAGATATCATTTTCAAATACACTAAGATGTTTATAAGTTTGAAAAAAATCAGGCAATAAGAATTTTAAGCTAGATATGGAGAAATTGGAATTCTAATACTCTATTGGCAGGAATAGAAAATGGCTCTCCTGCTTTGGAAAACATTTTGGTAGTTCCTTAAACATTTAAATATATAATACAACAATTTCAGTCTTAGGAATATACCCAATAAAGATGAAAACGCATGCCAAAATAAAACTTGGTATGCAAATGTTTTAGCAGCTTTATTCATAAAATTTAAAAATATACAAACAGCCCAAATATTTGTTCATGGGTGAATGCCTGAATTAAATGTGATAGATATAACCATATAATAGAATATTATTCAGCAACAAAAAGAAATATAATACTGATGTATGCCATAACTCAGGTGAATCTGAAGATATTATGCAAATGAAAAGCCTAGTACAACATATATGAATAGGCATATCTGTGGAGAAGGGTGGATTAGTGGTTCTCAGATTGGCAAATACAAGCAGAAAGGATGCTTGAAGAGTTAAGGATTAGGGTTTGCTCAGGGATGATAAAAATGTCCTAAAATTGATTGGATTACAGATTGCACAACTTTTTGAATATATTAAAAGCCACTGGACTGCATAATTTAAAGGGATGAGCTGTCTGATGTGCAAATTATATCTAAAATCCTTTTCTTAATTGGTTAAAATTAAACCATGATAATAAAAGTCAAGAGAGTGTCTACTATTTAGAGAGGCTGATACTGGCTTGAAAGAAGCTACAGTAAGGCTGTGGGACAACAGGAAGTTCTGCTTTTTTTATCTCAGTCACTGTTGAAAGTCACACAAATGCTCACTTTGTGAGAACTCTAATCTGTGTGCTCACACTAGTTGTGTGCCTTAGAGTACATGTTTTCATTATTTTTTTTTATTATTTTTTGGCAGAACCAGGTATTGAACTCAGGCCCTTGCACTTGCCAGGGAAGCGCTTATTCCACTGAGCCATCTATGTATTTTTTTTAATGTATTTATTACAGGGTCTCACTACACAGATCAGACTCAGTGATCCTCCTGTTTTCAGTCTCCCAAACACTTGGATTACAGGCATGCCCCACCATGCTCAGGCTCAGTCGCTCTCTCAGCACACCCCAGGGGCAGGGGCAGTACAGCAGCCCGGGAATCCAAACCTGTTCCCTGTGTGCTGCCTAAACAGGCAATTTAGTCTACTGAGCTACCTGGCCAGCATTCATTCAGTGTATTTGTAATTTGCAAAAGTTTAAACAGATGTGGCAGATGGATCAATAGTTCCTAAAACTGCCCACACTGTAATGTCAAGAGTCTATGAATATTTTACCTCACATGATACAGAAAAATTAAGGTTGCTGATAGAATTAAGACTTATTAGTGAACTTCTGAGAGTGTTAATCCTGGATTCTTGATTGACCCCTATAAAATTATAAAATCCTTAGCGGAAAGGGAAAGAATTGGCTGGTGAGATAGCTCAACAGAATGAGGGCCTGCTTAGAGAAACGCAGGGACCAGGGAGCACCACATCTCTCACAGGCCCTCTGAGTGATGCGACCAAGGCCAGGCATGGTGGCACTCATCTGTAATCCTAGTGCCAAGGAGGCTGAAAACAAGAGGTTCACTACAAGTTCAAGCTGTGTAGGAAGACCCTGTAACAGCCAAAAACATTTTTAAAAATTAGAAAACATAAAGAAAGATGCAGAGGAGAGAAAGTGTAGTGAGATAGGACGAGATGTGAGAGAGACTCTGCTGGCCTCCTTTGGCTTTGAAAATAGACTAAGAGGCACATGGCAAGGAACAGGTCAGCCTTTGGAAGCTGGAAATAAAGAGACAATCCTACTTAGAGCCTGCAGAAAGGAACTCAGCCCCAGCAACCTGACTGCAACCCAGTGGACCTATGTTTAGACATCTGACAGGTAGAACATAAGAGAATTAATGTGTGTTGTCAGATCAATTAAGTTGGGGTAAGTTGTTGCGGCAGGCATAGAAAACTAATACAACAGGGAACTTCAAGCTTTGAATATGTAGACAAACACAATTGGGATAAGCTGAAAAAAATAAAACAGTCTGCAAGTACTATGGAAGCATGACAGAACAAAAATCATATCCACTGACAGGTCAAAATAAACCTGCATATGGGCACAGAGCACACATTGATGCCAAACTCTCTGGTGTCCCGTGCATGATCAGTGACAGCAGCTCTTATGAAAGAGGACAGGTAATGGCCACTGTGTCCCCAGGTGACCTGAATGCTGGCAGGTGGCCAGCTTAATGAGGTGTTAATGAGTAGGCAGATAAATCTGGGTGGCTGTAAAAAGAGAAAGCAGCAGCAAGAAAGGGAAATGGAGGAGAATGTCTCAAAAGTTCTCAAGCTCATACCTTACGGCTTAGGTTATGCTATGTTCTCCAATTTTGTTCAGAATTTCAAAGCTCACATGCTTGATGTGATTTTTAATAGCCAGATTTTGATTCTTAACCACAAAAGCCAAATGGAAAGGAAAATTGAAGGGAAGCTTTTGAAGCATATTCAAACATTTGTTCTAGTTCTGCTTTAAACATGCAAAACTAGTGGCATGAACAGAAAGTACATCTAAAAATATGGTTTTAAAATGTAGTAAAGGATGCTCATAAGAATGACTGTTTGCACAATTTCAGTGAATTCAAACAATGCTCCAGAAATCCTACATCTTATGAAATATCAAGTTAACATTTTTCCCTTTTGCTTTAAGTAGAAAAATATTCAAATTATCCAACACAATTGAACCCTTTGCAATTGCACCGAATCATAAATATTAAAGAAAAAATGTCTGAGTACACACATAATGACAGCCTCCTCCCGACATTTTACCCAGAAATTATATAGGATCCTCTTGGAAGATACTTGCTTTCAAAAATAATCTTAATCTCTCCCCTCTTCAAATGAGAATACTGCTCACTGTGAAAATGTTCCTCTGGCTGAAAACAGAACTTCAGCTGAAAAGTAAATTTCTAGATGCATGTTGTGAAGTGCTCCAGAAGCATCTGTGCCATGACTCCATGAGGGTTTCATTCTGAGACTGGGTGGGAATCAGAGCAAAGCGGAGAACAATAAAATCTTCATCCGGGTCAAATCCCAAAGCTAAAAGAAGAGGCTCTGTGCTCCTTTCTGTAGCATGTCACAGCCTTTCCTTTCCTTGGTGGAGATAACCACCTCCCCTACGTCCGCTTTAATTTCCTCTCTTCCTATTCCCCACGAAGATGGACTTCAGAAGGTTAACAGAAGAAGGTTATCCCATGCACAACACACATTACCCATTGCCCTTTTCTGATTTCAAATTAAGAATATAATTAGTAAAAAAGGAAATCCATGCCTTCTGGTGATGGAAAATTAGGAAATCAATAGGTGGTTGCCTCTGCAGATGCACAGGGGAGTCTGAGGTCGCCAGCGGGGGCTGCCAGTTATAATATATGAAATGGCAACGCAGGCATCTTCTCCAGGCCACAAAGCACTGAGCAGATGCCCCACTTCTGGGCTGGCTGGCTCTGAAGATTGGCAAAGAGAGATAAAATTGATCAGCTCAAATGCTGGAAACAATGTAACATTAATGCAAGTGCCTTTACTGCTACCAGAAAACATGGAAAACAAAAGATCTCACTAAAGTTTGAAATATTGATATGAAGAGAAATCATTCTCTTTGATTTTCCCTTCAGCCACTACACATCATACATTGCTTCCGTTCTCTGCTACTTCATCCAGCAGGCAGCTGTGCTTTGAAGTCACTGCATGGCTCCTCTCTTAGGTGCTGGATGATGTATGGAACTTTTAACCTCAATTATGTATTTTTCTTGGTATTATGATGAGCTTTCCAACATGTCCTTTTTGTACTGTTTGGGGGATGGTTGCATTTATTGATGTGCTGAGATTTCTGTGTTCATAAATGCCTACAAATGAGATGTTGAATCAAGCTTTTTATATAAATGCTTTCAGCCATACTCTTCTTTTCTAATCACTGGTAACCCACAGCCAACTGAAGAAATAATCGCTTGGGTCTATGCATTTGTATTCAGGCTGTTTCCAGCATTGTCAGGTGCTAGATAGTGTGTAGTTTGCTTCTGTGCTGTATAAATAAGCTATTGTTATATCCATTCAGTTAGGTTTATGAACAGTAACACACTAAAAGAAAATGTAGTATTTAATTAGCATCAGTAGATGTACCTGTGTGCCCAAGATAGGCATAATATCTCGTGTAGCAATTAGTATTTTGGAAATGTGTTATAATTTTTTACTATGGAAAATTAACCTTGCTTGACATCACAGGTGTTCTTGCAAGGTATTTTGAAGCTGATTTTTTAAAAGTTAAATAGAACTGCTATTGTTTTCAAATAGCCTTTCAGGAAAGAAGCCTCCTTCAGATCTAGCTGAGTGTTTAAAAGCAAGTGTCTGTAAGTATAATATCATATATGCACCTGTACGATATCAAAACATTATGAAAACAGTTTGCAATGTATTAATTTATCAAATCTGTCCTGTTAAGGTGTCTTAAAACTTTCTCATGGATATTTGTACTTCAATAAAATAAAAAATAAATAAATAAATAAAATAAAAAATAAAAGCAAGAGCTGAAAGGGAGTGATAGTTAGATTCTCCTCTTGGTTTGCTCTGCATGATTTTAGAGTTCCACTTGCATTGTTTTTAAAAAGGGATTACTCATCGCTTCTGTTTAGGGTTGCTATGAAAACTGAACAAAATATATGTTACCACTGGCTGATTTATAGTTTCATATCTACCTATAATGACTCCTGTGACTCTCAGCGCTGACTGGGTCTTACCTATTTTCTCTCATTAGACATTGTATTTCCTTAACTATATTGCACAGCAGTGTTTTTTCTCACATCTCAGCATCTCTTCTACCACTTTCCCTCCTGTCCTCCCATCATGACACACCCTACAAGCTATAAATATGTCAAGAAGAGAATTAGACTCTAGATCTAGTTTCTAGATGTTTCTAGATTCATCTTAGTCATCAAATGCATTATTTCTTCACCCTTTTGAGGGACTGTATTTCCTGATATCTTGTGAATGGAATGGATTCATGTGATGATTGGGCAAGTGAATTATCAACAGAAACAGTGCATGTTGCTTTCAGGACAGTATATTTGTTGGCTTCATAGGCTGGCTGAAAGATGTTTTTCCTTCAGCGGCTTTCAGCTCTTGAGATGGTGGCTACTCAGAAGGATCACAGTGAATACAGGCCCCTATGTGCTCATAATGCACACACCAAATGAAGGCCAGTATTGCATGATGATTTATGCTACTGCGATTTTGAATTTGTTGCTGTAGCCTATTTCAGCCCATCCTGCCTGACACAAATATGTCCCTAAGCCTTAAAAAAGGTGTCTCTTCATACTAGACTTCTCACAAGCTATTAGTATACATTATTCCTCACCAAACATATTGCTACTAAGCAGGGCATCACTCTTTAGTATGATTCATGATACAATATTCTTGACATTTTTGCATCTTAAGTTTTTTTGAAGAAAGGAGATTAATGGAGCTATAAGAATGAAAACCCCACCCTATTCTTTGAGCCATGGACAGGCCAAGTAATTATTATTTGTAGAAAATATTTTATGGAGCTTTACTTCAGTTCTGAAGCAAAAATAAAATCACTTTAGGTAAGAAGTAGTGCTAAGGCATTTTATAAGATCAACACTCACTGCCTCTTGCAAAATAAATAGATATTACATAAAATTTTTGCAGCACTAGGGAACATTCTAGCCAAAGTTAAGAAAAACAGATTTACTATATCATCATCAAGAACTGGACAACATAGTTTCTTAAATATTTCAACCTAGATCTGGGGAGATAAGCTCAGCAGCACAAGCACTTGCCTTGCAAGAGCAAGGTCCTGAGTTCAATCCCTGGTACCAGAAAAAAAAAAATCAGTCTATCATGGGTAGAAAAGTGGCTTTTTTTTCCTCTATTGTCTGGGGATTCAAAGACTTTCATGGGTCTCTAAACTGAATGAATAGCTAAGACATTCAGGCATACTGTTGTTAATGATAGGGATTTGATTAACAATGGTAATCTTTCTTTCTCTTTCTCACTTACAGACCAATAGGTGTGTAGATGAATCTATACAAAAGGTCTTGAGACTGTGATCCTGGAAGTCCTGTCCAGAGGACCAAACGAGGGTGGAACCTGAAGAAAATGAAAAAAGATAAAAGGAAAAACCAAAGTTCAAGAAGAAAAGAGAAACAATGAATGCCAGGTGAATGAAGTATGAGAAGGAATTATGGAGAGCTGGCCAGATAGTTTAGCAGATTAAAGCACCTACTTGGGCAGGCACAGGGACAGGGCTTAGATCCTGGGCATGTCATTGCAGCCCCACCCTTGGGGTGCGCTGGGATGGTGACAGAGACAGGGCATTGTGGTACATGCCTGTAATCCCAACACTTGGAAGGCCAAAAACAGGGAGATCACTCTGATTCTGGTCTGTGTGGTGAGACCCTGTAGACCCTGTACTGAATATATAAAAAGAGAAGGAATTATGATGTTGGAAAACTCAAATGAAAGGCAGGAAAGCTGTTGAAAATCACAAGCAAGTGAGCAGCGAGATGCAGAAGTAAACGAGCTGCACTCATCCACATCGATTCTGTTGGCAACACCAGCTCACTGTGGGCAGATGGGTCCCATCAGAGAGACAAGGAAATTCTCACAACTGAGGACTGGAGACAATGACAAAGCAAAGAAACATAAAAGGAAAATATTGTAGCAATTGTAATCAACAACCAGTTAGAATGGGAAGTAAGGCATGCTGAAGATTTTTGCATAAATTATGTTGAGAATTTCTCAATTGTTTGGTTTTACCACTGTAACACTACCCTCATGTCTTAATCCATTTGTAGATATTACAGAAAAATACTGGAGATTGGGCATTTTAGAAAAGAGATTTATTTGGCTCACAGGTTTTGAGATCCAAGGCCAAAACACCAGCATCTGTGAGACTCCGTGAGGGCTTTCTGGCTGTAACCCACACAACACACATCATGGTGGCAGCTTGTGGTGTGAAAAGGAAGCAAGAGATGAGGAAGGGTCCAGGCCTGCTCTTTCTTTAACCTTCTCTCTCTGGAACTAACTCACTTCTAGGAGACCCAAGCTACTCTGTAAGATTAAATTAAACAGTTCCCAAGAGGAAAGTCCCCAGAGACCTAATTGTTTCCTAGCAGGTTCCACAGCTCCTCATGGGGCCAAATTTCCAGCGCAAGAACCTTGATGCGGGTCGATCATAGCACCCACGGCAAGGTTAACACCTCTCTCCTCATTGCCCCAGCACTCACAGTTCTGAAGTTATATAAATTCATTTCTTCTTATTTTCTATTAAAGACAAATTCTTCTTTATGTAAACGTCGAGTGATGAACTTCAGTGTTTGCTGAAGACCCAAATTTCAGCTCAT
Organism: Ctenomys sociabilis; assembly: GCA_004027165.1. Classification (NCBI taxonomy): domain Eukaryota; kingdom Metazoa; phylum Chordata; class Mammalia; order Rodentia; family Ctenomyidae; genus Ctenomys; species Ctenomys sociabilis. Next base: position 72,065 of record PVKA01005413.1, on the reverse strand, counting down.
CTGAAAAACACAAGAAAAGAAAAACAGTGGGGTATAATGAAGACTACATCACATCTTTGCTGTTTTTCATTTTAAGTTTGCCAAGCAGGATTTTTTTGGGGAGAGGGGGCAATATTTAGAAAATATTCAAACTCATGAGGTTCACCTGTAAAAAGGGAGAAGAAGAAAATGGGACAAACGCCTTGTGGTACCAGTCAAACATGTTCCCAGTGAGGTACTCTACGAGAGGAAGTTGTTCACCCATAAAACAAAGACAGTTCATCTTTATGCATGAACTGTCTATTTTTGAATAGACCTGAGTATTTTCCAAAATCTTTTGAAAGAAGCTTCAAAAAGAAAGAAGAAAAAGTTCCTATAAAACTTAGTTATATTGAGTCAAAACATGTGAGGCTGAGACAGAACTGAGGAAGGCTTTGATACCACACACAAACACAGACACAGACACATATACACATAGGCAGTTAGAAATAAAGTATTAAATAGAGCAGCCAATCTCAGACCTTAAAAGTGCAAATGAAGGAAATTAGGTCAGTTCCTCTACGCCAATATTCTAGTCCTTTAACAAGAAATTAAAACTAAATTCAATCTGTTTTTATATAGTGTGTGAATGTTTTTTTTCCCCCAAAAAAGTAAATTAACTATTTCAAAGAGCTCCTTGAGAAGCCCAAATAAAATATTTCACTCAAGACAAAAAATTCTGGGAAAGGTTAAATTTAGAACTCATGAAAGTGGACTTAGAGTTATGAACTAAGTGAGCTAAGCTTCCTGCAGGCAAGGGCACTGGGAATGAGTGGTGCCTAGTGATCTCAGGTACACAGAAGCAGTTCGGGTGCCTACGCATGGGGCATGGAGGGAGGAAGGAGTTACAGGAATCAGCTGCATGTGCACCAAAAGCTTGAGTGGCCCCAAAAGCTTTTATTTGCTATTTTTATAATCTTCTAGTAAAACAATAGTTTCTATCATTTCTAGATTTATGAAGCAAAAAGAAAATAAAGGGAAAAGAAAAATCATAAGCCCAAACTTCTCCAGTATGGATAAAGCTCGGAAGTGTGGGCCTGAAATTATGTTCTTTGTTTTATTCCTTCTCTTCTTCCCGTTCACCACTAGATAGCTCTTAACCTCACTAAATTTGACTTTTCATTCTGAAAGCAAGATGGGTGATTCCCCTGCAATGTCGCGTCAGCCACAGGATAGAACTGTCAAGAGAAGGCACTGCAGTGTGTGAATCCAGCGACTGGGAATAAAGCAAGTGTTGCTTGTGTCTCTCAGCCCAAATGTCAATTACGAGTTGCACCATGTATAAACTAAATGCCTGGAAGAGGGGACAGAAACTCATGGCAGAAACCATGACCTCACAGAAATACGAGAAGGGGATTCCACGCCCTATCCTCTGAAATGAAGAGTCCTTCCTCCTTTTCTAAATTATTTTAAAGAGTAAAACCAAAATCAAATAGTTCAAATAGTTCAGCAGACTACGTACTTGCTTAGACAGAGCACAGCGGCTGGGGTTCGATCTCCGCCGTGCCATGCAGGCCCAGCCCTTGGGGCGCGCTGAGACAGTGATTGAGACTGGGCGTGGTTGTGCGCCCCAGTAATCCCAGAGCTTGGGAGGCTGAAAATAGGAGTCTGATCTACATAGTGAGACCCTGTGGTGAGACCCTGTACTGAGGCCCTGTGGGGCCTGTCCTAAATACACGCAAAAAAGGAGAAACATAGAGTAAAAACAGAGACAGCAACAGTGAGACATACAATACATATGGTACATATTTTCAAAACAAGAATAGCAAAGACCCAGTCCAAACAAGGGCATCTTGTTTGGATTACACACTTCTCAGAGAAAAAAATAAAAATGACAAATACGTGAAAAAAAAATCCCACAGCATTAGTCATTTGAAAAATGCAAATTAAAATAACATTGAGATACCATCTAATCCCAGAAAGAATGGCTATCATAAAGAAATTAACTAATTACAAATGCTGGAGAGGCTGACAGAAAAAAAGGAATGCTTCTCCACTGCTGGTGGGAATGTCGACGGGTGCAGTCACTATGGAAATTGGTGTGGAGACTCCTCAGAAAAAATCCTTTCTCTTAAAAGGAACAAAAAGATGTACTCTGCAATAAAGAGACACAAGACACACTGGTGAATAATAAAACAAGGCTGGTTAGTGCCAGCAAAGACAGCATGCCTCTCTGGGGTGCTGAGAAAGGGATCACGCTCCAGGGCAGTGCTGCTGGACCTTGTAGAGCTGAGTGCCCCAACTTCAGCCCCAAGCACACGTATTTATCACAAATCACCAACACTGCAATGAGACCTGAATACTGAAGTTTTAGTTTAGAAAAACTAACTCATGCATTAACATCTTTTGTTTATTTATTTATTTATTTATTTATTTATTTATTTGTCTTTTTGAGACAGGGTCTCGCTATGCAGTTCAGGCTGGCTTTAAGCTCACTTTGTAGCTCAGGCTGGTCTCGAACTCACAACAATCCTCCTGCCTCAGCCTACCGAGTGCTGGGATTACAAGCATGCGCCACCACGCCCGGCTAACATCTTTTGTCTTTAAAAAAGAAACCACACACATGCCATGAGTGCACCACCACTTCACTTGGGGACCAACAGGGTAAAGCAATAATCAGAACCTATCAAATCCATCTTTCATTGGGAGAGCACGAGAGCCTCACTTTGTAGTTCAGGCTGACTTTGAACTCACTGTGTACACCAGGCTGACCCCAGACTTCTGTAGATCTTCCTCCCTCAGCGTCCCAAGTGCAGAGATTACAGGCATAAGCCTCTACACCCAGGTTTGGGATCCATCTCGGACCTTAAGACAAAGCCCAGCTTCGACAGATACAGATGGAGGCTAATGATGCTATTTCAGATAGAAAAAGCAAAATGAGCAAGCCAACCCAGAAGATTCCTGGGTCATGGTTTGAAACTGATACATGAATTATTTATTTGGTTGGAACTCATACACCAAAGCAGATGTGAGTGCACTGAAATCATATGACTGTTCAGATGATTGTTTTTTTTTTCTAATCAGAAAAAAAAAAAAATCAATCCATTATAAGTTCTCCCAGAGTTCCTATAACAGACTCAGACTAATCTATCTGCAATCTATCTGTATTAGTTTTATTTATATCATTACTTCGAACTATTTTTACCTCAAAGTGTGAAATTTAGAATTAACCAAGGGAAACGTGTGATGGCTGCATCCTGAACTGTGAAAATAAGCCCACAAAGTGTGAGCCCAGGCACACATAGTTTTCAAAATGCTTTGATGTTCACTGTAAATGAATATATGTGATGCTGCTCGTGGAAATTCTGCAGTCATTTTAGTACAGCAGACGCTGACTGGCTCTGGTGTACTGAATCAATGGCCAAGGGAGTGGCACTGTCCAGGTGTGTGGTCTCGTCCTGTGCTGCGGAGGAGGGAATCATGACACAGCAAATTAATGGAACAGCATAGGAATGGCTTTTCAAGAAATAAACTAAACGTTAATTTTATAGAGTTCAAGATGTGGGAGTTTTATAAAGTATTTTGTTCTCTTACAATAGAGCTCTTAAAGCTAAGCTCCAGGAGGGTGAAATCTAAAGTTACTTAGAGCGCTGATGCCCTCATGTGGGAAAAAGAAACAGTTGGCACCAGTCTCACCCTCCAAGAGGTGTGAGACACCTCAGGAAATTCTGAGTAGTAGACTTCTGATAGTAGACTGATGATACTATGGAAACACCCTGGTGCTTCATATAAAGGGGAGCCAGGGGGCTGGGGAGATAGATCAACAGTCTAGTCACCTGCCTGACAAATGCAGGAACCCAGTTCAATCCCTGGCACTGTGCCAGCCCTGAACCAAAACCCTGTTACCAAATAAATAAATAAAAATAAAAATAAAGATCCTTTTAAAAGGGAGTGAGTGTGGGGAGATACCTGGGAGGACTAAACACCTGCCTGGAAAGTGCAGGGACCCTGGTTGGATCCCTAGTATAGCATGCCATGCTGGCCCCATGCAAAGCCAGCCTCAAAACTGAATGTGGTGTTGCACACCTGTAATCTCAGCCCCAATGAGGCTGAGATCACTACAGGAAGATCACTACAAGTCTGAGCTGTGTAGTGAGACCCTGTACCAAATAAATAAATATTAATTTTTTAAAAAAACAGTTCATAACAATTCACATTTTTTCATTAGTGCCCATAGACCATTTTTTAGTATTAGAGGGCATGATAAATCAGCTTAAAATTCATGGAATGACAATGTCATTTTTCACATAATAATATATGTAAGAATGCTTTAATTAACTTCCACTATCAGACAGTATAGTGTGTGGAAGCTTTAGAGAAGCTTGCAAGCTTGGGGCACTCCATTCACCGCCTCTGTCCAGTTATGCCAAGTCTAAGATGTTAATTTATAGATACAGGATTATATGGGAGCTCAAAACTACTGCAGACCTCACCCTGTGCCACAGCCCAGTTTCTGTAGCCTCATATGCTGGAGGAAAACCATGTGCAATTAAGAAAATTTGGCCCAAAATTCACCATGTGAAACTTCTACCCCAACTTGCTTTCATGGCCAGTATCCATAGAGACATATCCTGAAGGGGCCATCTGACAGTGTACACCTTGCTGGTCAGCTGAGGCACACAGACTCAGAATAGTGTTGCAATACAGATGATCGGGTTTTCATTTTGATGTTCTTTAAAGTCTTGCTGAGGTTTTGTTTGCTCAGTCCTCTGTATAGGTCACACAATCTCTACCTTGAGATCTATTCTGCACTTTCCCTTGCTCCGAATTCTCACTTAAGCTAAGGGGATTACATTAGTTTAACCAGTGGGAAGCACTGATAGGTGTATTAGTCCCATTTTCCATGCCTGGGACCACAACACTTGACATCATTACGTAAAGGCATGGGACCTTAATTTAGTTCAGTTTCAGAGTGTTCAGTACCTGTTGAGCTGGCTCTAAGGCAGACGCCCTGGTGGAAGGGCTGGCTGAGCAAGCTTGCTTAGCTCCTGGTTGCCAGGAAGCAGAGCAAAGGAACAGCACTGGGGGGAAAGGAGCTCGGGGGTAGACGCAGACCCTAAGGCCATGCCTGTCTGGCCCACGCAGACCCATGCAGAAGCCTACTCTGCAAACTCCTGGCCAGCTCCTTTGTGCATGTGTGGGTGCCCCCCAGACCTTGAACTACAGACTCGCCTTTTCCTCTCTTTAGTTCCCTCCTCTGGCAGTCAGAGAAACTCCCTATAGTTTCTCCTTTTTCCCTCTTGATCCTTCTATCAATTCCAACAAATTTGTTGAGAGTTTCCACTTACTAAAATCAACCTAATAAACTTCCTTGGGTAGAATCTCCTCTCTTCACAGAAATAATATTTTTAAATGCTGTGTATGATTTTCAATCAAATGAGAACACAGAAAATTATAATATCCACCACTTTCTATATAAACCACACTAAATGTATTTCTTGGTCTCCCCCATCCCTCTTACTTCCTGTATAAACAGCATCTATCCTGTAAGCATGGAACAAGATTCTGACCATCTCTCTCATTGGCTTCTATTACATTGCAAACTATCAACAGCTCCTTGAGAGAAACTAAAAATATCCCTGTTTTAAGTGACTTTGGCCTGACTGGGTGCCCGTCTTAACCACGTTGTTCCCCAGGGAAAACTATCCTTCTTTGTTGTGAGGTGGGAGCAATCTTATTCATTTCTGCTCCTTCTTCATGTGGGTGGACAAAAGATGTGGAAGAGGCAACCTCAGCTGATGACGGTGATGATGGTGGTGGTGGTGGTGATGGTGGTGATGGTGGTGATGCTGAGTGACAGTGGCAGTCACAACTCAAATTCCCTGGTATCTAACACCCGGAAATCACTATGCCAACTATATTCTCATGACTTCACATACAATAACTACATTTGTTGTGATATAAATTAAGTTATACTATCTGTGGAGCATGTTTGTTACCTAACAATAATATTAAAGAAAATAATAAAATAATTTTTCTTAAAACTAAAAGAATGGTAGTACTAAGTCATAATAAGAGGAAAAATTAGCAGCATCAGCAATGAGAGGAAGCAGTGGGTACTATTGTTATCCTCTGAATTTTATGACTAAGACATGACTACTTCAAAGGAACGGAGGTCACAATAATTTAACTGGCAGAGCCAACATTCTACCCATTGTCTATCTGGTTTAAACAGTGAGTCAAAAATATGGATTTTTATGCAAAAAAAAATAGGACTTAGAATCAAAAGGGCATTAGAAACAATGGAAAATTATACCCTGTAGTCGAATAAGAAGACACAATGTTTAAAATATTAAAGTATAACTTTGTTAAAATCATAATTAAACTCTCAGTGGGAGTGTATGTGTGTATGTGTATTTGTGGAAGATGTACTGTTTGGGAAGTGGAAACAAAATAGGCATGCATTCAAATATTTTCTTCACTCTCCACACAACTAGCTTTCCTAGAGTGAGGCAAAATATTACTCCCCGTTAAATAGCCACACGTGGTTGTTTATACTAAAACTTAACTTTCCTGAAAATTTAGAACTGGGTCTCCCTATCACATTAGTCACATTTCAAGCATTTAATACTCACACATAGTTGGTGGTTGCTGCACTCTACATTGCAGCGATGCCAGAGCACATCCATTATTGTGGAAAGTCCCATTGAACAGCACCATTCAAGACAATGAGTTGAAAGAGGGAGTGCATCTTTTTAAATCCATGGGCAGTTCTCAAGAGCCCATCTGCTACCTTGGTACTAAGGAGTCCTAGGGACCGCATGTTATTATCAGTAGAGCTAGAAAATACTGGAACCTCAATCTAACTGGGTACCACTGAAAGTCTGTGAAGAAATCCCTCCTTCCACCCCACTCACTCCAGTCTAAAAAGCACACAGAATTGAAACAAAGTGTTGGATGTGTCATCCTGTGGAGATTGGAGTCTTTACCATCACTTAAACTACACATTCATGACTGAGACATAGATGACAAATCCTAGGGTAGATGCAGGAGCAGGATACGAGATGAAGTTATTTTACACAGCAAGTAATATATTTTGAAAAATTCTGGAAATGATGTGCAAGGAACAAGTATGTGGTATTTTAAAATATATTGCACAGTAACAAAGAGTACAGAGGTGGGCAAAAAGATCAGGGAGAGAGAGTGGATGTGAGAATAAATGAAAACTTAATGTGAAATAAAGGTCTTATTTCTAATTACCTATCTTTACACCCACACTCCTGCAGTGCTAACCAAAGGCTTCGCGACTGAGAGGAGGGCTCCACCCTCTCAGAAGACCTGCCCCTGATAGAGCCATCTAGCAGCCAGATCCACCAGCACAATGTGGCTTACAATTTTATAATCCCTTAGCCTGTCCTCAATAAAGTCAATTTTCACTCTGTTTTCTTCTTAATTGTAATTGCCTCAGGCATTCTATTAACTTATTATCTGTAACCATTTCAATTCCTTAGAGTTCTACTCACAAGGCCAATCCCACTCATATTTTGTAATGAAACCGGAACTTTTGTCTCATAGTAGTAAAATGTTCTGTGAATCATAAACTCAAATTGGCTTCAATCTGATTTATTCTGGCCATTCTTGTGTGTGGATCCCTAAGTATTACAATGATGTTTATAGTCCATAGAACATTGTGTATGTCATTGATCTCATTAACATAAAATGTGTTTGTTTTCCTGTATTTAGTACAGGGTCTCTCTATGCACCTTGGACTTGTTAGTGATCCTCCTGTTTTCAGCCTCCCCAGTGGTGGGATTACAGGCATGCGCCACCATGCCTGGCCTAATATTAAATGTGTTTAAATTTTACTTTTCACTTATTTTGTTACTCATAATCACATACATCTAGTATTAAATACGAGCCATAGCTAGAGACCCATTCTATGCAAAATTACATCTTAATCCCAGTATTGACATTTCTCCATTTTGTCACAGAATATTCTATTTAAATTTGGCATCGTCTATCAATTTAATAATATTTTTCATTCTAAATAATGCCTGAATGTCCATTTGTCTTTACCTTCTTGATACTATATGGAGATAAAATGGCTATCATTTGGGTGAAAAAAAGTACATTTTTAATGGTTTTCTGTATGACATAACAAATACTAGGTACATTAATCCAAATGTTGAAAAGTAATAAAACAAAGTTACTGGAAGAGTAAATAAATAACTTTTTAATAATTTAGAGAAAGATCTTTCTACTTGTGACACAAATAGAACACTGATAAATTATACTGTAATTTTGAAATGTTTCAGCTACAACAGAGAAGTCTATAATATGTTTTAGTATGCAAAAATTAAGTCACGATGAGTGAAAACAAGGATACTTTTCTGATACATATAATAGAGTTTAGATGTTGTACAAAAAGAAAGTTTAGGAAAAAGAATTATAAGTTAAGGAAAAAGAACTATAAGTCAAAGTATGTGTGAAAAGATATTGTAACATCCAAATAATGAAGGAAACCCACATTTGTAAATGCAGAGACACTGTCTCCACATCTCCCAGCCACCACTGCAGCTCAGGTGGCTGACTGAAGCCCAAGGCTGAGGAGCAGCTGGCGGCATGGACAGAGCATAAACATATCGCCACTTTAAAGAGAATAGTTTTAAGAATGTTGTAGCGTTCAGAAGAGTCTTCCATTTGATGGGATAGTCACACTGTTGAAATCCAGCCCAGAGAGATAATTACAGGATGCACAACATAAGAAAGAGCTGAGAGACTAATTTACTGATTGAAGCTTATAGAGAGGGTCCATGGAGATGGCTCAGTGGAATAAGTGCTTCCCTGGCAAGCACAAGGGCCTGAGTTCCATCCCCGGTTCCACCAAAAAAAGAAAAAAAAAAGCTTCCAGAGAAGTATTTTGCAGTTACCTAAAGTGATAATGCCTTTGTACAGGGTAAGAAGTCAAGAATATATATTCAGAAAATGAAAGAAAGTTGGTTACATAGCTGCACACACACACACACACACACACACACACACATGCAAATATGAAACCATGTGAGAAATTATATTTCAGAAATTTTATGCATATGTATGTATAAATGAATGAAAAAATGTCGCTTAAATAGTTCCTATGGTGGTGTCCATTTGATCGAACTTTAAGCCATTTTTCTGCTTAGTACTTTTTCCATTGTTTTTGACTTTACAATGTATTTGTTACAGCAGAAATCAGATTATATAAATAGAAAATGATAAGTTATATGCCATTCCTAAATCCTTGAAAATATATACAATATTTGATGAAAATTTTAGGTGGGCTTACTGGCAAAGAATATAATAATAAAAGCAAGAGACAATTGACACGTTGATAAGTTGACAAAGATCATTTTTCTTTTCTTACGAAAATGCCACCTATCCATGTTCATCACCCAACAAATGTATTTTCAGTGTATCACATACTGAAATGCTCGGAGAGGATGAGGCAATACAGTAGAGAAAGACACTGAGAGGAGGACAGATACTGGAGTTTTCATTGGTGACAAGAAAAATAATTATCAAAAGAAAGCTGAAGGGGCTGGGGAGATGGCTCAGTGGAATAAGTGCTTCCCTGGTAAGCATAGGGACCTGAGTTCAATCCCTGGTTCCACCAAATAAACAAAAAAAAAAAAAAAAAAAAAAAAAGAAAGAAAGGTGAAAACTTCAAGAAGCTTATATGACATGTGTAAGAGATAGCTATGGTGGAGTTATGGACATGCCATCCAAAAATATGGCCTACTGGGGATACTGATTATTTATATTTTATTTTATTTATTTATTTTGGTGCAACCGGGGATTGAATTTAGGCACTTGCATTTACCAGGGAAGCGCTGATTCTACTGAGCCATCTCCCTAGCCTTGATATTGATTATTTTAAGCTTTAAGCATTTCAAAAACAGAAGTTACAGAAAGGGATATATGTCCCAAGTTGTGCTACCCACAGAAAGTGATAGAGATTTCTTTGGGAAGGGTGCCTTTCCTTTACCACAGTGAGTGGAAAATGACTCCTCGTCAGCGACTGAATCTAAAGTAAGCCTCCCCTTCCACTAAGTTTATAATATCCCCAATTCATCTTTTGCTGACTCTTTTAGAATTTACTACCCTTTCCCAGATGCCTTTGTACTTGTCCTTCACAAGTTGATCATATTTTGTCTAAAAAAAATCTTGCTCTAATGCTAATGAAACTTGTGTATTTTGATCTTATTATTCTGCCTGATGTCTTTATGGTTCTTAGGTGAGCCAAAGATCAAATTTCAGGAATAAGATAGTTATAGAGGATCTTTATAGACTACCCTCAATAAGCCCCTGTAACTCCACCACATCTCAAGTCAGTCTGCAGGGGAATTTCCTCCTGAATATACTTAAAGTATTACTGATACAGAACTGAAGTGGTTAATGATACTACCAACTATTTTTTTTTTAATTTTAGGCCTTTTAGTGTAAAATATCTCCAGAAATGGTAGATGCTTGATCAGAAGAAATATTACGTGTGCTATTAAATTTTATCAACATAGTGCTCTTCAAAATGGCCTTGATATCACAGTTTCCTATAAATTAGCCATGACTCACTGTGAAGTTTTCCTGCTTAATTATAGATGCCTCCTATACCCATACCATGAACTTTATTCATGAGTTATCCACAGACTGTCCACACTCTATTTGATAGTGTTACAAATTCCTTATGGTAGGAAGGGTTCCAGGTATTTAAAGGACTCCACTTCAGGGAAATCTTGATACCGGGTATAGTAATTTCTAGGTATTTCACTCTTAAGAGCTTCAGGGAGTCTCTGGGAACTCATCAGAAGGAATGTTCCCAGCTCTTAGTCAAGAAAGATACTCCTGGAATCAGGAAGACTAATAGTGAAATGCAAGCAAAGAGCATTCATCTCTCGTTTTCTTTTTCCTTGGGCTACAGAGGGGAATATCATGCAACTGCAGTGTTGCACTGTGAAAATGATAGGTCAGAGAAACAGGGAGATTCATAGAACCAAGGAGAAGTCACATAACAGGGCACCCCCAGGAACTGCCTTGGAGGCAGCTGAATGAGAAATTTGGGGAATTATTTACATGAGTGAGTGAAGCAAACTGACAGATATACTCTGCCCTCTGTATTCTTCAAAGCAGCAACACTTCACCTGTTTTATACACTGGACTTACTGTAGAACTTAGTTGGAGGTACAGGGAAAGTCACAAGACTAAACTGTACCAAAAGACTGCTGAGTGTTTTTCCATGGTGAATAAGATATTGCCTAACACATCCTTTGAATACATAGTTCCATGAGGACTCTGAACTCCTCCATTTCTTTAAGTGCTTAAATAACTTGGACTGAGTATACAACATAGGAATGAAAATGACAACTATCCACAGACATGACATTTTATGTTGTACTTATATGAGGGTAATGATTTTACACTAGATGTCACCTAAACTTTTCTCACCAAAGGGATCTTTGAACACAAGTGCTATATCATAACTCATGCTATAAAGAGGTGAAGTGATGCTATCACTCCATATTTTATAATTCACACACACACATACACACACACGCACACATACACACACTGAGGTTGGACTACCAATATGAAAATTCTGAAGTCATATAGACTAAATCTAGTTACCAACTTTCCCTCTTACTTTCAAGCACATGATTTAGTCACAGTATCTTTCTTTGCCTCAGTTACTTTATCTGAAAAATCTAGACAATCATAGGACTTTTATAACTGGCATTAAATTGGATCATACTTATTAAAGCGTTGGAAGATAAAAAGTGTTCTACAAATGTTATACAGATTAAAATAATTCATTTTGGGATATGCTCTCTGTTACTATAACAGAATACTCGAAAGTTGGAAACTCATAAAGGAAAAATGTTTGCTTTGGCTCACAAGTGCTGGAAGACAGGAGATCTCAGGGCATGGTACTGGCACCTGTTTAGCTTCAGGTAAATGCTGCATTATATGCTGCATCGCAACCCTGGAAAAAGGCAGGAATGGTCACATGGTGACAGAAGAAGTGGGACAAAAACAAAGATGACTCCGTGTTCTAATCACGCACTCCAGTAACAACTAATGCCACTCATAAGAGCTCAGTCCTCTGAGTGCATGGCCTCACTCTCTTCAAGAGGCCAAACACCCACGGCCTAAACCCTGGAAGGCTTCACCACCGCCCAACACCACTGTGCTATGCCTCCTGCCTTAAATTTCAGTGTTTTTAAGGCCAATTCCATTCATAAAGTGTACAAGGAATACACTTGTAATTGTTCAAAACAGCATGTCTATGTGTCATTACTATTTTGAACTAAGTAGTCAAATGCCCAAATTCTACGGGAATTTAGCAGCAATTTACTGAAATACAGAGTACTAGATTAATATTGCAATAAAGTGCAATATATGATAAGCAGCAACATGATTTTATCTTTCACAAATGGATATGATATCTATCACATAGAGTCTATGTTTTTCTCAACAGGATTCACTTAACACTGTAGTATTCCCTGCAAAATTCACAGTGGTGTTTGTACATAGTAGGTGTCCAGTGCATGTTGAATAATCTAGAAATTATCATGCATTGTATTTTGCTGCCTACTGATAAGTATAGGCAACTATGGCCTTGCAATGAGAACAGAAGCAAAACACTCTTTCTTCAGTCACACAGGGACACCTCTTGTCCATGTTTCAGTTCTGTCATTATTGTTCCTCCTCTTGAAGCTCTCTTTCACTCCACAGTCCTTAAATGCTCTATAATTAGAAGACAGCAAGGCACAGCTACTTCCTCTGGGCAAGTTTGTGCCTTAACACCTCTCAGTGACCTTCCATGCTAATTAAACTATGGTGAGAATAAAGAACGTTGGTACTTAACTGAAATAAGAAGCAATTAAGTGGAAACATTTGGAGATGATTGTATGTTAATAAGAAATCTTAATCAATGTGTATACCTATGAGACTAACAGAAGCACCTTTGAAGAATTAGCATTTTCTAATCAAACAAAATACAAACTTCCTTGTTTCTTAAGATGTGCACAAGCTCATAAATGCCTTTGATTTGCCTCATGGACAGAAAAATTAAAATCTTTACTCTCTTTGTAGTCTTCTGGAAATAATGAAATATCCCTGAAGCAAACTTTGCTCTCCTTAATATTTTAATTGGGAGTGCTCTAAATTTTATTACTAAAAAAATCTATCTTTCTAGAGAAACCTTTTTTCCATCTTTTTAAACCTTGGTTGTACAACAACAATTTGTGTTTCAAGTTCCAGAGGTAGAATAGACGACATGCAGATAGTGTAGAGGAGGGGCTGTTGAACTGTGAGCAGCACTGCAACCACTGAACATTTTTAAAGGATTTTTGAAAAAAAATAAATTTAAAAAGAGAAGACTGTGAGATAAAGATCATAAAATATTTACTGTCTACCCTTTTAGAGAAGCTTTGCCAATCCATTACTTCGATGGCAATCTGAAATCAAGATAACTTATGTACCTATAAGCATCCTAATTCTGAGTAAGACAGAGTTAAGGTCTGGAATGAGGAGTTACTTTTTCTTATTCATGAAGTCATGAATTAAATGGAGAAATAAATATTTACCAAGAAAAGTGAACAAACTTCTCTCAAATTCCTGAACAGGTGCTCCTGTCTCTATTTTCTTACAAAGAAACTAGAAAAGAGACTAGTTAAGCACATTGCCAGTGTCATCACACGATGGAAGCTGGTGAATTCTGATCCCAAAGCCCGAAGAAGCTTCACTACACTGTCTCAGCTTTTTACTGTAAAGAATATGCAGCAATCCATTAGCTCTTTTGGCTGATACACGAAAATAGTTTAATTAAACATTGAAGTTGAGTATAAAGTGATATAAAACCAAATTTGTTTATTATGCAACTGATTTCTATAAGTTTTATTCAGTATGAGTTCTTTTAAATATCCTTCTCCTATTCCTCAATCATTTCAGGGTCTACTTCAATCCATTTGACAATGTTCAAATTAATGCATTTTATCAAATATTGAGTCTCAATTAGTGTGGTTGTTCATGCATAAACCACAAGAATTTTGGCATTATTTATCCCACTTACTCAGGGCATATGATTTTGCTTAGAGTAATGTAACAGTTTCTGGTTGATAAACATAAGCATCAACAGCCAAAGATATATGAAAAGAGTTAGTAATGACTAAGATGATATGAGATCTCTAAAATAGCTTTTCATCTTTTCTTTTCGGTACCAGGGACTGAACTCAGGCCCTTACACCTGCTAGGCAAGTGTTTATTCTACTGAGCTATCTCCCTAGCCCCTGTGCAGTAGCCATTTGCAAACCCTAGAATGTTGTGTAAAACTCTCTAGAATTTAACTTTCTATTTCTAATTTTTTTATACAAGGTCTTCCTAGATAGCTCAGACTTGTAGTGACCCTCTGTCTCAGGCTCCCCAGCACTGGGATTATAGGTGTGCACCACCATGCCTGGTTCCATTTGCTGGCTTGGGCATGTGGTACCTGGGATTGAACCTGGGTTCTTACACTTGCCAGACGGGTGCTTAGACTACCGAGCTATTTCCCAGCTACAGATTTAACTTTCAACAATTAAATAGAAAATTTGTTGGCAGGGAAATATAGGTATATGTCAACCTTATCAAGAAAAAATGAATCTGCTGTGCTTCAGAATACTGTGTTTTGTGTACATATAGACATTTCATAAATATTCACACACCTCTTAAAAGAATAAATATATTTCATCTGATATGCATAATGATAAGCCCTAGCTAACATGGTTAAGAGAATTTTATTCATTATTGCCCCTTATCACTCTGATTCAACAAATTTTAATGCTGTTTCTGTACACAGTATTATGCAGGAACTCATCCCATTGTACCAAACAAAGTGGAAGGAATAGTCCAGCCCTTCTGGGAACTTAGAATCTCCTTCACGAGGCCAGCAATACTTTGTTGATTCTAAAATTACTTGTTTTTCACTGTTAATATCTTTAAGTGAGAAATTTAAGACTGATATAAGAGGGTGTGGCAAAGTGGGCTGAGGAAAAGTTTGACTTGTCAATCACAAGATCCCAGTGCAACATGAAGAGTCTTTATGTAGCTTCTCAAGAGGTCCCAGGAGAGCTGGGTGGCATAAAAGGGATCAGCCCTCGGGGAAAGCCACTCCCCTGTGTGAGTTTACATGGCAGCCAGTGCTGCTTCTGAACATAGTATGTGCTTTCATTTTTGCATTTTCCCCTCTTTTTCGCTTTGTTCTGCCCAAGTCCTCTCTGCAGAGCTGGTTTCTTCCATTTTCATTTACTCCACACTTTTCAAATAAAACCTCTGGGCTCATCCCTTCCAATTCTTTGTTCTAGTCCAGAAGGATCTGGAATACTTGTGGTTAGCAAACCATTTCTAGAGAAACCACCTTCTAACAGTAGCTCTTGACTCAGACAAACTCAGGATGCAGCTGTCACTGCACAACTGCGCTCAAGACTTAGTCCTTGTTTGTATCACTCCACTTAAATTATATGTTACGGGAAATGTTTAATTACTTTACATTAATGACATGACAAAGTAATATTATTCAATTTTACAGCATTGAAATGAAAAATATCATTTGCCAAAAAATGAACTGAAATTAGATATCAATTTTAAACAAAATAATGAAGCGAACAGTTGTTTGGGGGAAATGTTTATATTTCCTTTCTGTAATTCTGTGAATATTTTGTCAAAAAGCAAAATACCCAAAATAATTCTAAAAAAAGAATTTCCAAAAAGATGAAGATGTGTTGTAATTATGCACAAATACATACACTATATAGATAGAGATGGAGGCAGAGAGAGAGAGAGAGAGGCAGACAGACAGACAATTACACATTAAGCACTTCAAATAAGGAAACATTGCCAAATCCCTTAGAATGGACAATTTCAAATCAGTAGAAAGTTATGACTACCATAAAGGAGTGTCATTTCATTGGCAGTAATGCTTCCCCTCTTTATTTTCAGGTGAGTAAAATAATGTACCTGTTTCATTGAAAATCTGATGAAATAATGCACTTATAAAATTAGTAAGTGGCAACGCAAGACTGCTTGCATCCAAATTGAAATGAGTGATTTGAAGAATGTTGGACTTTAATACAGGTCTAGAGCAGATTTAAAATTTAAATGTGACTTGAGGTGTGTTTGAAAAAAATTTAAATTTGGAATGAAGGGGAAAATACTGTACATGAGTCACAGATCACAAGACATGTAGAATCATATAAATTCTGGTATATGTAAAGAGTGAGGTAAACATTGAAAAATAAAGTTTGGAGAGGTGTCATAAATCTAGGAACTTGTGTCCTGGAAAACTCTGATCTCCAGTTTCTCTATTTTCAGATTGGAATTGTAGTCTTCTGCATAGTATAGTTTAATCACTTGGCAAATGTCTCAGGAACAAAACTACATATATTTGAAATCCTCAAGACTTGTTTTCCCTTATCCATGGAAAATTGACAAAGAACATGGATCTCTGCCCTTTAGAATGACTGTTTTCCTGAACAAAGCCTAACATTTTTAGCCATTTACTATAGCCAGAAGCACTGATTACAGGTTGTCTGCTGACATATAGCTCATACGCCTCTGCAGAATCTCAGACCTTTTTACCCTGATTTCTTCAGTTGCTCACTGAGGCCTTTAAATTCAAGAATTTTATGTTTTGTTTATTCTTGAAAAGATTGCTACTCAACAGAAAACTAGGCCATCGTACCCAGCAGGGAAACTTCTATAGGCTCTTGAATAATAGATTAATATAAAAGCTTGGTATATACAGGGGGAAAAAAAAGGAAAGAAACAATTTGGTTAAGATGGAACAGATCTTGGCATAGTAAAAATTGTAAGAAAACTTAGCACTCTGAGAATGTTATCTCTATCTTTATACTCCTGTGTCAGAGTTCTATTGCCCTAGCAAAATGCCTGAGATAAGCATTTTAAAGGAGGACTGGCTTATCTTGGCTCACGGTTTCAGAGGTTCCAGTCTGTGATCATTTGGTCCTGTTGCCTAGGGTTTGTGGAAGGAAGAAGGAAACCATCAGTCTTGGTGGGAGTGAGTGACCGAGGATGTCTGTTGGGATTTCTGCAATGGGAAAGCAAAGGAAGAGAGCAAGAAGGTGATGCAATATCCATTTAAAGGTCATGCTTTCGGTGGCCAAGCTTCATCTCCCACAATGGTTTTAGCATCTACAGATGGCACCACAGAGTGGTGACAGCCCTTCAATACATGGACCTTTCAAAGGCTCAAGTCAACAACTTCGGACATTGCCAATCCTATGGAAAACCCACTACTGTTATTGACCACTGGACTATATTGGAATATTTTGCTGAATTCATGCACCTACAGTACTTAAATGACATTGGAATACCCATCTCTGACAAAACTAAACCAAAAAAAGGGATACAAATGAACAGCCATTATTTATCTGTATATTCAAAACAGGATAGATATACAGCTGCTTTCTCTTAATTCAATGAATACAAAGATTTGTTCTAATAGTGTTTGTGGACAGAAGGATATCATGCCTGCATCTTGTACAATGAATAACCACTAAGACAATAATATGCAATGTATTAATTATTGAAACTGGCTTACTAATCAGTTTTGAAACTCTCATTGCTATTTGTTTCTAAATAAAATTATTTTTTAAAAAGATTCAAACCATAGCAACCAAGGTAGACATTCTTGCTTTACAGATAAATTAATAAAGCACTTAGATATTATATTTATTACCACCAGATCTGCACATCTCATGCATGGAATAGTGCAGCTTTTCTTTGCCATCTCTAAACTTCAGCTGCTTGGTCTGTCAAAAAATAAATAAATAAATAACCATGTCTATTTCATAGGATGATGACAAGTGACATAAAAACTCATGAGAAGGTCTCAGTAGAGGTAGATATTTAGAGTTCACTGAGCTATGTTGTAATCATATATGGTCAGACACAGAGACATGGAAATGAATGCTATAAAGGAAGAACTTTTTCATCCATTCAGATCTAAGCGGTACGAGCCATGAGATGCCATGCAGAGCTACTTAGAGAAGTATGAGGGAGCAGACAGATCAGGTGGGAAAGACTTCACTGTTATTTTTATTGAAAGAATGCTGAGGCAGGGTTAGAAGCTCGGCGCTGCTGCTTGAGGAATCTCAGCAGCCACAGAAATAAAGCCCTTCCCTCATCTTCTATTGCCTGGATGATTACACAGGTGACTGGTGGCTCGCTTGAAGTGCAAACAACTGATGAGAACGTGGTGAGAGGATGGACTGTCAGAGAGGGAGAGCTCTCCTAGGTCAGCGAGGCCTGGAGATGTCAAAGCTTTGATATATGAGATCAAAAACATGATTAATGAAATACAAAATGTAAGAGGACTCTTTCTTAATTCACTTGTTGAAAGCAGTGAAAAACTATAGAAGCTTAAATCTTACCTTCCTGGGTGGGTCAAATAGCTCAGCAGATTAGAGCACCTGCAAGCAGGCTCAGGAACCAGGGGTTCAATTGCCGGGCCTTCCATGCCCCCTGTCCCAGTGGTGTGCTGAATTAGTAATTGAGACTGGGCATGGTGGCTCACACCTGTAATCCCAGCACTTGGGAGACTATAAACAGGAGAATCACTACAAATCTGATCAAGTAGTGAGACCCTGAACACCCTGTAGACCTTTCCCTAGAATACAGGGGAAAAAATCCTACCTTCCTTGTTTATGATGACATATGTGGACAGACCCCTCAATCTTAAAAGTCTCCCACAGTTTTGTACTGTTTATAAAACTGCAGAATGTGATGTTAATCACAATAGTATTTCAATTAATAATTTTTTTTAATGTATGTGGCACAAGGTCTCACTACACAGCTCAGACTCATAGTAATCCTCCTGTTTTCAGCCTCCCAGTGCTGCCATTACAGGCATGCACCACACCTCTGGACTCAGTTGCCAGTTCAGCGGCGGGGCACGTGATGCCAGGGATCAAACCCTGGTCCCTGTGCTAGCCAGAGTAGGTGCTAAGTCTGCTGAGTTATCTCGCCAGCCTTTCAATTAATAATTTTTAATTTTCAATTTTAGATGTTTCCAGACAGTTGTTGCTATTACATGAGCAATTATTTTCTAGTAAAAATCATAATGGAAGCATATTTTCAAAATGTAATATATTTGACACATTATATCCATTGTTTGTACATTGTTCTCTAGCCTGACTATAGACATATTTGTCATTCGGTCAATGTACAAGTCTTCAAAACTAACAAATTAACATCGGTGTTGAATATGAATATTTGGGGGATCATAAATTTAACAGTGTTGAAGTCTGCTAATTCCATAAATAAGAGAAGAAATATCTCTACATAGTATGATTCTAGTCTTATAAAAAGTGAGCAATTAAAAAAAGTTAGAAATTTATAACTTACTAATGCAAAACCAAAGTATATTAACAAATTAAATTCCATAATTTTATTGAAGAACAAATAGCAGTGCAACAGTTTCAAACCAACTTAGTAGGACAGATGCAATAATTGATACATTGCATATGGTTTTCTGAGTGGTTATTTGTTGTACTGGGTGCAGACATGATATTCTACTTACAAACACTATTAGAGCAGATCCCTCTATGCATTGAATTAAGAGTATATATCATATACCTATTTTTTTTCAGAGCTGATTTATAGGACAGTTTCAATAATAAGACCTATATAACAAGAAATGTAACTTTATATTTGAGGAGGTCAGTCAAGTCCCCTCAGGATTTATCCTGTAAGCCTGTTCTACACTTTGCAGATTCCTAGTCAGTGTCAGCCATGTAGATTAGTCACAGCCATTGCTTGACTAATTTGCTATCTGTGAAAGCCAGTGAGAAGATTTTCTCTCCATTTGCCTCTCCTTAGGCACAATATACATCATCATTCACATTCTTCTGTGGCTCCATGATCTCCTTGATCAGAAAATTTGGGACACAACTGATTTACATGATGTTACAGTACAGGTTCTCCTATATCCTCAGTTTTCACTGACCTTGAAAGGCTAGGGCCAGAATGTTGGCTGACCTTGCAGCCCTTCCATTACTCCAAATTTTGTTCTACAAACCTAGGTTGTTAACCCTCCAGAAGAGAAGCTGATTATTACCCTGCAACATATGCAGTTCAATTTACCCTAACTATGTGTCTAAATGACAAACATCATAGGCATTACGTGGAACAGATATTTTCCATCAAATATTGATGTACTGAACTTTAAGTCCTTGCAGAATATAAGGAAGAAGAAACATTTAAATAATAGTAATATAAACATATTTTTACACAGAAATTTAGAAATATAACCATATACAGCCTTGTAGCAGGACAGTTCTGTAACATTTTTTTTCTTGTCTTTTTATTTATTACCCATAAAAATAAAGAAACTTTTACTTGTGAGACAGTATGGCAATAATTGGTATGTCATCACGAGAAGTATGTATTTCTCAGACCAGAATGACAGGCATTCCAAGTGTTACCCTTCTATTACACATTACTATCTTCAGTGCAGTTGCTTCGTTCACAGGTATCAGTATATAGAGTCAGGTTGAGAATCCTACCAATTAAGTACTACTTTCAAAAACCTGCTGATGTTTCTGGGGATCATTGCCTTGCCCATCTTGTTTGTACAAATGTATTGCTTTGTCCTTGTCCTGTTTCCCAGCTTTTCTCCTTTCCCTCTCCTCGTTGTCCAGTCCTCAAGTTCTCACTTTTCTTTTAGTTGTGTCACACCTTTCTATTTGCATTTCTTCTTTTGATTTCTTATACTAGGGAGACTATATGATATTCGCACATGTGGGTCTAGTTTATTTTGCTTATGAGTATATCTTCAGGTGGTATCCACTTAAATATAAACGCTTCAAGCTTATCATTCTAATTCTTATATTAAATTATTTTTACAAAGACCACATTATATCTCTACAATAAACAAACATCCTCCTGGAGGAAGAAGTAAAGGTTGAACAACCACTAATGATATTTCACACAAATTCTTCCTCAAATCAGTGCCAAGCCGGCCAGCAGAACTGGGCATGATGACACACACCTATAACCCCAAGACTAGAGAGGCACAGACAGGAGGATCGAGCTGCATAGTGAGACCCTGTACCAAATAAATAAATAAATAAAATCATTTTCAAAAAAGAAAAGTAAAAGTTGTAGAACGTAAGCATGAAAGGAAGCACTTCTCTTGGAGACTTCTGTGCTGTGCAGCTCAATACCGCTTCATTACGACTGCACTGCAGAATGCACAATGACTTCAGTAGTCCTGGGTCTTGGTTGACTTGACATTTAAATATGCATAGAAAATACCAGTGGGTTCTACTTCTTTTCTCTGTGTAAGCCTACTTATAGCAGTAGCTTCGTGTTGAGGGTCTTAGAAGTTCTAGGCTTCTCCAGAGATTTAAGATCATCACACTGAGTAAGATATGGGACATGAACTTGGACTGGGGGATTGGGAATATCTAAGAAGATAAAGTTGAGACACTAAAAAAAGCAAGCCTTCAATGTTCAATATTCAATACTTTGCCTTTATCTCTATTTGCTTTTGCTTCTGTTTTTACTCTTCAAAACAAAATAAAATAAATTCTTTTAAAGAAAGTAAAAAAGACAAGAAAATAGAAAAAGTTAAGGTTTCTTGAAAGCAAGTGCTAATACTCAGTTATTTGTCCAATCTTGCATAACTATTTCTGCTAACCTGAGCAACAGATCTGACAATAAAAATAGATAACTGTTAACTAACTAATCTCGTTTTGGAAATCGGTAACATGTACCATAGCACTCTATGTTGTCCTATTTCTGTTTCTGATATTTGTTTATGCTTTTGTTTGTACTCTTCAAAATTATATTAAATTAAATTGAGGGCCAGCCAAATAGCTCAGGGAATTAAAGCACCTGTATGCAGGCACATGGGATGGAGGTTTGATCCCCGGGCCTGCGCGCTGCCCCAGGACAGGCTGTGATAGCAATTGAGACTGGACATGGTGATGTGTGCCTGTAATCCCAGGTCTTGGGAGGCTGTAAACAGGCAGATCACCATGAGTCCGGCCTAGTAGTGAGACCTTAAACACCCTGTAAGCCCTTCCCTAAAATACAAAATCAATTAACTTAATTAAAAATAAATAAAGTGAAGAGTTCAAGATTCTATGAACTTCATACTAGTTTCAAACAAAGTTTAACTTCTTTGTTTAACACAATGGGCTTCCATAAAAGCATATGATTGAAAACATTCCTGTGATGTTAAACACTTGGCATGCTGAAAATTATAGTTCCCTATAGTTTTTTTTTTTGATAAGCGAAATATTTAACAAGTTTATTATGGTATAAAGTATTTTATACATGACAAAACATTTTTTCTTTGGAGCATTTTCTCTAGCTTCCTTGGTATGGGAGCTATATCTTGAGAAATACAATTAAAGTAAATTTTGTGATGAGGGACTGATTTGAAAACAGAATATCTTGAAACAGTCATGCTAACTGTTCGTAGCTTCCAAGTGACTCTCCCAAAAATAATGATGGGAATTGAACCTTGTGCCAGTGTTTCACCATGTTTAGTGTTGCTATAACTCATTACCACAGAGGCTTGATAGCTTACAGAGAAAAGTTCTCACATTTCTGAGAGATGGAAAATCCAGTATCAAGATGGCAGTGTGTTAGTACATTTCCCATTGCTAGAACCAAATACATAAGGTAAAGTATTTTATCAAGAAAAGAGGTTTATTTTGCACCATAGCTTGATGCTGAAAGTCCAAGGCCCCACTAGTTTGTTCTACACTTTAGGACCTCTTGACTGCCTGACACCATGGCCAAAGGCATCATGGTGGGAATGTACACCTTGGAAGACAGGAATTCAGAGACAGAAAGCAGCCTTTTTTTAGTGTTGCTCTTTTTAAAACAGCACACTCCCACAAGAACTACCCAGAGACGTACAGGAACTCTTCCTGAGAGTGGTAGCCCCAGTCACAGTACCTTGACTACCTTGCATGAAGTCCTACCTCTTACTGGCTTAATCACCTATAGTTTTCACTGAACTGGAGCCCAAGCTTCCAACACACAAACCTTTGAGGGAAACACGAGCTGTATCTAAAACAGCATCAAGTGGGGATCTTCTTGTTGCCTTGCACATGGAAGAATAAAGGAGTATATGTACGTGGGTCTCTCTTAATCTTTTACAGCCACTAATTCCACGAGAGGAGCCTCATTCTCTGTCTTTATACAACCCTAATTACTTTCCCAGGTCCCACCTCAAAAGATCATACTCATAAGTGAAATGAATCAGACCCACATGCGTAAAGATCATGGTCTCCCTAGTGTAAGAAACTGAAAGAGTAAATAAGATCCAAAAGGTACAATAAATATTATGAAAGGGAAATAAATTGCAACTTCAAAAGGAAAGAACACACCAGAAAGATAATGCAGCAGGGTAAGCACCTTCCTGGCAAGTACAAGGTCCCAAGTTCAAATCCTAGTGCAAAAAAAAAAGAAAGAAAGAAAGAAAGAAAGAAAGAAAGAAAGAAAGAAAGAAAGAAAGAAAGAAAGAAAGAAAGAAAGAAAGACAGGAAAAGGAAGGATTTACTGTGATGGGAAAGGAGAAAAGAAAAGGAAGAAAGGGAAAATGTATCTTTTATATATATATTATAAATATATATATAATAAACTAAGATAATTGTACCACCAATTTCTGTTGGCTTATTGTAAGAAACAGTTAGTGCTTAATATTTTTACCAGTTTTACATGCTTATACCTGCTCATCTGAACAACTACTTTGAAGACAACAGTGTGTAATATTCCAACAAGTGTTAAATTCCTATCATCCTGTTTTTAGAAATTCTGTTTGTTTCTAATGTTTTTATTACTTTAAAATAACTAATTACTCTAAAATAACTTTTATTCTCTCTAAAATAACCAATTTCCTTTTAAATCCACTATCATATAAGTTGAGGTTAACTACCCACCCCTTTCACTTTGAGAGACACATTCGAGCTGTAGCAGCCAGCTACTGTTCTTTTCCTGTCTGGTCCACCGGCTCATTAATCATTCTAACAACACTAACAAGTACACATTATTTTTCAGATGATGATAGTGAGATGCAAAGAGACCAAGGGATTTTCTCAGGGTTAGATGCCTATTTTGGTAGTGGAGTTGAAGTCAGTTTCCAAAATCAATGATCTCCCACTACTCTGAAATTCCACCTCCCTAGATTAGCTCTTGTAATGCCACCAATGCCTCAGAACTTAAGTGCACATGTTTATAACCCACAAGGTAAGGAGACTAAAGGTCAGAAACATAACACACCCAGTGGAAGCTAGTCAGTGACAGAACAAAGATCCAGGTAAGTCACAGCTGATTTCTCACATTTTTGCTTTTGTGACCTTTCTTTGACCTCCTCTGACAACAGAGCTACGTTCGGATGACTTCACCACCTGGGCAAATCATTTCTTAAAGTTTGCTCATACATGAGGCTTTAATTATAACCGCTTTGAGGTGCTGTCCTCATGGAACAGAAGACTCACATGTGAGCTGGACTGTATGATGCAAATATAAGGTGTATTTGCTGATGTTATTTTGGGATGCACAGATTGTTCTTCCCATGATGCCTTTTACCTGTTTCTCAATATTTGCAAAGGCTAGGAGGAAGAGATATATCTTTAAACAATGTTAATTTCATCCCACAGCTTTTGATTATTCATCCCTCTGAATGATGCAGTCTCATTACATTCAGTCATTTGCTCTAAATGCTTGGCAGGCATCCAAATAGTTATTTGTTCAACTCAATCTAAGTTTATTGTCTTAAATAAATCACACCTGACAACTTGTGCTTCAAAATGGTCTTTAAAAGTGGGTGCTAACGTGACATTGTCAATTTCAAAAATCATGGATGATTTTAAGGCTTTTAAGAAAACAACTTAAAAGCTTGACATTTTAATTTATTGCTGCACTGCTTTCTGTAACTATACTTTGATTGGTTTCTACTACTTCCTCGGTGGTAATTTTTCACGTAAAATATAATTTACACTTTTAATAGACATCAGGTATAAGCAGTGTATGTATGAACAATGTAAATATAAAACTCTTCTTGAAGAGCCAAGGCTCTATTTCATTTAATTTTCACATTTTAAAAAATGTTAATATCAGTGACTTCAAACAGATCAAAAGCTAGATGTATTTAATTTCCATAAAAAAGATGTGGGAGTTCATTTATTATTCTGGAAGTACATTGAGGAATATGAAAAATAAATTTCTCATTACTAGAATGAAAATGAAAGAAAAGCAGATTAATAATATGATCCTAATTATCACAAGTGCTGAACTTAAAGAGATCAAGTAATGAAAAAAATGTTTAATCAATATATTTGAGTAACATAAGGTTAAAAATCAGTCAATAATTTTTCAGAAAATGTTTATCATTTCAGTCCAATCAAGGAACAAAGTGAAGGAGGTATTGGCATGAGTAACCTATAAAACTCTATCATCAAAACAAATTATACTATTTGAATGCAATTTCTGGGAGCAACTGAATTTTGTATATTTATCATATTACAACTAAATAATGAATAGATGCCAAAATGTCCAATTAAAGATAATTTGTAAAACTGATGCACTTCCCACCGCTTTCTCCAGCTTGTGGCCAGCTTCTTCCTCTGTTGCAGGTAGAGAATAGAGTGACTGAGGCAAAGTATCCGGCCAGCATGAACCACGCCTTTCACTAGAGCTTGTGACCATTCCCTTTCCTAGTCCTCAGAAAATATAAAACTAAGTTTAAAAGGTTCTCCCTTATGATCTGTGCTTAAAAAACTATCCCACTCAGGGCCAGAAAGGAAAGAAATAAGTCAGGTTGTGCAGAATATAAATACATTGGAAAGAAGAGACTCTGTAATTTAGGTGCCAACACACAATTGAGAACAGAACATTTTGCAATTAAAAACAGTACATCTCATAAGACTATGTCGTTTCACCAACATATTGGCCAAAAAGCCAATAAATTGCTTAGAAACCTATTAACATTAAAATTTTTGTGAGGATTCAAATTGTGATGAGCCAATGCAATTTTATATTAAAATGTAATTGTAACTGTCCTACTAACCTGTTTTGAAACTGTCTATTGCTACTTGTTTCTCAATAAAATTAATAAAATATATATAATATAATATTAGTATAAGAGTTTTCAAACAGCTGGGCACCAATATTCATCTCTAATATATATTTATATTACAAAAATAATAATTTAATTTCATGTCCATTCTATACATTGACTAACTCATCTTAAGATTCAGTCTCCTTAAAGGAATGTCCATTTCTTTAGAAAGAATAAATTCACTTCTTCCACACAGAAGTATTTCAGATCATCCTAAAAACAAAACAAAACAACAAAAAGACAAACTAGACCTCAGCAGATGATTATCGTTACCCAGTACTTCACAGACCATCTACCCAAAAAAGTCTAGGTAATTTAGACAAAGACATGTCTGCCCATCTTGCTCACTTGCTTTCCTTTATTTCTGTTTCCTCCCTTTATTTTTCCCTTTTCTCTTTTTTCTTATCAAATTTCAGATCTGAATGCAGAATCTTAAGGGCATCAGCTAATGAAGCAATTGTCTGCCTTCCTAAGCTTGTCTTTACTGTGTATTAAAGAAGTGATGGGGGAGTCACTTACACAGAAACACATGCATGCACACACACACACACACACACACACACACACACACACACACACACCAGGCATACAGAGGCACACACGGTAGATGAGTACCTTTGAAGATAGGGAAAACTTGATAAGATCTATAGTCCAGTTAGTAATTTTATAATGATGTGAGTTTCCTTATTTTTATATTATACTGCAATTGTCTAAGATGTTGCCATTTGGGGAAGGGTCCTTCATAGAGCACACCAATTTCGAGCACTATTTTACCAATCCCCTGTGATTCTCTAATTACTATTTCAAAATAAAAGTTTGATTGCTTTCAAACTAACCCCTTGAGGAACGACCTTCTCAAACTGATACACTGCCCTATCTGGATTCCTGAACCAGCACTATGGCTTGAGGATGTAAGCAGATGATTATTTCAAAGCAATGAGACATAATTCTTTATAGTTTATACTGTTATTGATCCAAATTTTGAAGAAAAAAGATCAAATATGGGTTAGGGCTAAACAAATAGTTGTGTGCTGCAGAGTATATTACAAGCAGCACTTGAGTACTTGAGTCAGGAGCCCTGAACTATAGCATCCACCAGTTGACGTTCTGTACTGCCAATTCCATGGTATAAATATAGTACCTCCATTCACTAAGTTTCTGGAAATATAACAATTGAATTTTCTTGAGAAATCTATTTCACCTAGAAAGAGTACAGATGATGTTTGGGTATAACTCTCATGACTGACTCAAAGGAGAAAGGGCCAGAGTGGGTTCAGGGTCCGTCCTGACTTGATCCAATCACCATCCTATAAGCCAGTCTCATCCACCTAATCCTCTTTTGTTTATTCATTTTATATTTGCACCAGGAGACAGCTAGGATCAAAAATATTTGATAAGACTTGAAGAAGACATGCTCATAACAAGTTTATTTGTGAGAAACTGCTGCTTCGATGGCTTTCTCCCCGTATCCACACCATGCACCATGGTAACCAATCCATCCCTGAATTTTACAAAAGCGAAACATCTTTTATAGTTTGGCACAGTATATGCCAATAACCACTCCCACAAATGAATGGGACAGCTTGCCGTACAAACTTTATGCTCTTGACTAAAACTTCATTTCTCTTCTTTGGGAGAGAATCATGCTTCTTGATAAAAACTGTATTTCTCTTTGGACTAAATTAGCATGGAGTAGTATAAAAAGTGAAGGAACCAAATCTGTGCTAATAATAACAGATGGTGAGTAGTAATCTAAGTCGTAGCTGGCTGCTCTGGTAAAACAAGTTCAACATAAAATGGAATAAGCTGTCTTAACAATAACACAGTTTAAAACAAATGATTTGACAGCACATCTTAAGCAATAACTAGTAGTGAGCTTTCCCTTTACTGGGACAAAATACACAGCACCTACAATTTCAAGGAGGAGGGGAATCTTCGGCTCACTGTTTCAGTGGATGCAGCCCATGGTTTCTGGCTCTAAGGCAGGAACATCGTGGTGGAAGGGCCTGGCCTAACAAAGCTGAGCAGTTCATTATGGTCCAGAGAGAGTAGGGCAACAGGGCCGGCAGGAAGAGGCCCATATGTGTCACTTGAGGTTATGCCTCAGGACCACACTGAAACCACTCAAGTATCTTTACTAATTCTCCAGGTTGTTCCCAAGTTAATCAAGTTGACAGTTAACCATCGAAGATACTTATTTTACTTTATTTTTCATTTGTCTGTGGCAAGTGTATAAAACTATAGTTAGTTTTCCATATTAAGTTTTACATTTTGTAATCTTAATAAATTCTCTCATTAACATTATTCTTACATTATTTTGTATGCATAATCATACCTCCAATCTACAAATAATATCATTTTTTCCTAAGTGTAAATATTTTTTCTTTATCATACATAATGTTCTACTATAGGACTCATTAAAACCAGTAATAGCAGATGTCCTTTAGACTTACAAGAATATGGTCAATATTTCATCACTAAATTAAAATGTGTAAGCACTTGCCTGGCAAGTACAGGGTCCTGAGTTCAATTCCCAGTACCACAAAAATTGGGGGCTGGAGAGATAGCTCTGTTGAATAAGCACTTGCCTGAATTAAAATGTGAGCTATAGATTTTTTCAAGTGCTTCTATCATCTCTCTAGATAATGATGTAATTTTTTGCCAATTTATTCTACTAGTGTAGTTTTACTACACTATTTTATTTTCTTTTAATATTTCCAGTTTTTACCCTCTTCACTTGGATTTGGATACTACCTGCTGCTAGGTATGTTTTTAATTTTCCTACTATGTTCATTCCATTCTTATATTCAACCACAAATATTTAATTTCATAAATTATGCTTTTCAATTTCAATATTGTTTTGATTTTTAGTAGATTCCAATTCTTCAAACTTTTCCAAATTTTCATCTCACTCATTTTCCCTCTCTTTTAATATATATTCACTACACCTTTAAAAAATACGTGTTTCATAACTCCAAAATTTGAACAATCTTGCCTTTTTTGTTTTATGATTTTCCCCTTTCATTATTTATATTTTTCTCCCACTTTGGTTTGCCTGATTGCTTTTTTGTTATGAATGAAGGAACTGTGGAGACTTGTGCAATGTTATTCTCCCACAGAGAGGGTTCGTGCTTCCCTCTGTTGAACAGACTTAATGAGGAGCAGTTTGCTTTAATCCAGCCAGGAGTCTCTCTGAGTAGAGCTGAAGCTGAAGCTTCGTGGAGACCTCTACTCTACCCTCAAGTACCTCTGGCAGATGTCGTTCTTTCTCTTTTGAGGTCCCTGACATCAAGGGTCAGAAGACTGAACTCTTTGATTCTGCCTTTTGAGCCTCTAGCTAGTATCCCATTGTTTCTCAGAACAATGCAAATCTTCCACATACAAAGTCATTCACATGTTCAAAGATCCTCTGGATCTTAGTCCTTCATACCAGATCCTCAAAAGTATCCGCTGGTTTTGCTTTCTTCTGGTAGAGTCTCTGTACTGTGGTAACCGCAATCTTCAGCCTGTGCCCAAAGCCAGAAAATGCTTCTGGACAGGTGAATCCCAGTTGCTCACGGGAGGGTTCTTCAAACAAACTGACTAGCCTGGCAATGGACTTGAACAGTCATTGCTCCAGAGGAATGCAATGGCCAGCAAGCACATGGAAATACACTCCAGGTGATCAGCAGCTAGAGAATTTAAATCAATCTTTGTTACAGTACTACTCTACAAAGAGAGATATTTTTCAAAAGAAAACAACATATGGGAGAATATGAAGAATTTAGAACCTTCCTGCACTGCTGATGGGAAAATGCTTTGTACACCGTGAGAAAGAGTTTGATGTTTCCTCACAAACTTAAAAACTGATTTACCATAAAACTTGGCAATTCCACTCTTAGATGTATACTTGAAAGAAGTTCTTAAATATACATCCACATGCATGTTTCTAAGACAGGAGGTTAGGAGATGGCAAAGCTGGCTGGGGAAGCAGATGTCACCTGGTAATTACAAAATCTCAGGACACCTGCACAGAATAGCTCACAAATCCCTGCACGTGGGCTTGTTGAGAACTTGAGCAGGTTTTGGTAACATGGCACAGGCCTGACGTCAGCCTGAGGAGCGGTGATACAAGGACAGTCCACAAGGAGTTTTTTTTTCCTACTTTTACTTGGTGCAAACTCACTCTGTAGAGCCTGTTTCAGTTCCTACCTTTAATTTTTTTTTACCATTTGTGTTTGTCTTGAACATTTCTTTCCTAAGGACAAAAGGAACCTAGAAATCACCTCCAGAAGTAGAGTCCAGTACTCCAAAACTAGGTAAGAAGCCATGTGTGGTAATGTACACCTATAATCCCAGCATTTAAGAGGTTAACTGTAGGAGGATTCTTGCAAGTTTGAAAGGAGCCTGGGCTACAAAGTGAGCTCAAGGTCAGCTTTAACCCACAGTGAGACTGTGTCTCAAAAATAAATAAATAAATAAATACCTAGATAACATTTCTAAAGGTACCACTTACAGTGGCCAAAATATGGAAACAGGCCTCATATCCATCCATTCATAAATGGATAAACTGCGGTATGTTCTTGCCATCAAACATTACTCAGCCTTTCAAAACCATTGTAATGGTTGATATATTGTACCAACTTGAGAAGTTCATATGAGCAGTTCTATACCTTAAGGTGTAGAGAACATCCCTAGGTTTACTGTTCACAACCCAGGATGCTGCAATAGCTGATTCACTTTGTCAACTAGAGAAATTTACAAGTTTAACAGAGTGACTCAGCAAGTGGCCAGGGCACTCACCCAGAGCCTGAGCCTGTGCGAGAGGAGAGTACAACGATGGTGTGTGTGCTACACCCACCCCAGCACAGGTACGGTACCAGGGAGGAAGAGAGGCTCGGCCTCTCAGCCCTTCTGCTCTTGCTGTCTTCTGCCACCTTGAACTGTTCGTTGCTCCTCGCATGCCACCCTGCCTTGGAGCCAGCTAATTACAGACCAAATCCCCCAAAGACTGTGAGCTAAGGAAACCTTTCCTTCTTTAACTTTGGGTGTCAGGTATACTGGCCCAGCAATGAGAGAAAAGTGACCAACACAGCCATAAAGTGCTTGCATGCTACCTTCAGGATACACTGCAACCTGCTACGCTAAGTAAAAGAAGGGAGGTGCAAACAGACAAACGGTTCTGCGCATATAAAATAATCAGAACAGGAAAATTCGCTGAGGCAGAACCCAAACGGTAGTGTCCGGAAGCTAGGGCAGGGTCAGGAAGCGAAGGAACGGGAAGCAACTTTTGAACTTGTAAAAGTGTTTGGGAGCTACATCGAGGTGATGGTTACAGACACTGAGCACTTACTGAATGAAACTAAATTGTTAACTTGTACATGGCTAATTTTATGTTTTGTAAATTTCACCAAAACAAGATTTCATCTCCCAGGAAAGTTTGATTCTGTTATCCTGCCATACTTTCATAATAAAACCGGGTCATTTAAAAAATGCTTTTAAAATGTTTCCCTCTCTTCCTGCTGACAGTGACAAGAAGGACCTCACCAGAATCAAACAGCCACACAATACAGACTTAAATATTTCAGATCCTGAATGGCTTCCTGAAATTACTTTACTGTCTGTTACAGCGCCGCTCATCCACACCCTCCAGTGCAGTGCAGGCTTGTTTTCTCCACTGTTCCATCTGTAATACCCTCCTCGGCTCAGCTCCCAGGAGGTGCTCAGCAAGCCCTTCCCCCACACAGGGAAAGTGCTCAGGAGGAACAGCACAGCTGTCCCCTTTCCTTATCGGTCCCTTTCAAACTTCAGTCTGAGTCTTCGCTGACCTTGAAAAGCTAGCGCCAAAATGTTGGCTGACCTTGCAGCCCTCCCTTTTCTCTGATTTTTGACCTGCAAATTTAGGTTGTTAACCATCCAGAAGAGAAGCTGATTATTACCCTGCAACATATGCAGTTTGGTTAACCCTCACTATCTGTGTAAATATCAAACTTCTCAGGACATAGGAGACCCTGTACTGTAACATCATGGAACTCAGTTGTGTGCCAAATTTTCTGATCAAGGAGAGTATGGAGCCACAGAGGAATGCGATCAATGATGTATAGTGTGCCTAAGGAGAGTCACATGGAGAGAAAACTTTCTCACAGACTCTCACAGAGAGCAAATTGGTCAAGCAATGGCCATGATTCATCCACATGGCTGACACTGACAAAGGATCTACAAATTGTGGTACAGGATTACAGGATAAACCCTGAGGGAACTTGAATGACCTTATCAGATACAAAAGTTACACTTTTTGTTATATAGGTCTTGCTTTATCTTGGTCTTAACCATCCAGCAGAAAAGTATTAAAATGAGGTATATAGAGTAAGACCATATTAATATGCTGAGCTGTAAAATGCTCTAGTCAACAACTTCTGTGGATAACCCACTACTGTTGTGGGCTGCTGGACTGTGTTGGAGTGTTTTGCTGAATTCAAGCACCTATAATATTGAAATACCAATAGAATACCCATCTCTGACAGGACTAAACAGAAAAAGGGGATACAAAGGAAGGACCATTTTTTTGTATATCTATATACAGAATAGTTAGGATACATATGCAGCTACTGTTGCTTAATTCTAAGACAAGAAAGATTGATCATAATAGTGTTTGGACAGGATAACCTGTTTGCTTCTTGTAGTATGGATAATCACTAGGAAGATAACAATGCAAAATATATTAATCATTGAAACTGTCCTATTAAAAAAAAGCATCATGTACAGGTACAAATTCTCTATGATGAATGTAATCCTTATGCATATGTAAAATGTACCAATAAAATGTGGCTGAAGAAACTAAAAATAAATAAATAAATCTTTACTAATGCATGTGTGATAAAATATTAATGAAATGTATTACCTCATTAAATTTCTAAAATTAAACATTGGTATTTTAACAAAAAAAAGGGGAGGACATAAATAAAAGAGTATTTTGTATGAATATATATATGCATATATGAATACAGATTTATGCATATAAATCTATGTACTTATGCATATAAATATATACGTTTATTTATATATGTACATGCAAGATAGGATAGATATGAAGTTTGAGAAGAAAAGCTTTTATTAATATTGTTTAGACAATATATCATATCTACACCTTGTCCTCTGAATGACTACTATGAAGACAACAATATGCAATGTATTAATTATTGTAACTATCCTACTAACCTGTTTTGAAACTGTTTCATTGCTATTTCGTATTTTTTCTCATTAAAATTAATAAAATATTTTTAAAAACAAAAAAGGAAACTTCAGTCTATGTTCAGCCTTGTCGTGGTTGCTCAACTATGCCAATTTGAGGAGTTAAAGGTTTGGTATCAGCCTTCTGGATACAAAACCTGGAAGGCTGAGGCAACTAAATCAGTTCAGCAATTCCACACCTTAGGTAGGATGTAGCGCTCCACTGTAGAGTGACTTAGTGCTTAAAAGATATGAAAGGAGTAGGGGCAACAAAGAGCACATCTGTCTCACTTAAATTGCATCCAGGTTATATTTAAATGGCAATGGAATACACATCTATGACAAAACGAGACCAAAAAAAAGGGCTACAAATGAAGGGCCATTTTGTATCTATATATACAAAATAGGATAGAGATACAGTTAATTTCTTTTAATTCAATGAGAAGAAAGATTTGGACTAATAGTGTTTGGCCAGGATATCATGTCTACATCTTGTACTATGAATAATCCCTACGAAGACACCAATATGCAATGTATTAATTACTGAAACTGTCCTACTAAGCGATTTTGAAACTGTCTTGTTGCTATTTGTTTCTCAATAAAATTAATTTAAAAATTGCATACAGGCTATCTGCCCCAGGACGGTGTAGCACTCACTCCCATAATTCCAGCACATTTACACCCATAATCCCAGAAGGACTCACATCCATAATCCCAGCACTGGATCATGAATTAATCACAAACTCTAGAAGTCCATCCCATAATTGCATGAGGTTTTTGGAGACAACTAGACACCAACCATAAAAACCTGAGTTAACTGGTTAATCTGTAGTTTCTAAAGGGTTAGCCTTCCATTATCGTGAAAGCCAAAGTGAGGAAAATTGGAAAATAACTTTTCCAGATCTTAGGACACACAAAGGGTCACAAGGAGAGATTCATTAACACTGAGGGTCACACACTCAACAAGTACCAGATTGCCATCCAGTACCATGGCTACAAAAGCCATTGGAGCAGTGATAGTAAAATATCACGAGACCCTGGAAAACAGGGAATCTTCATTAGAATAATTACTTTGCTGACTAGACCCCATTGCAAACTGACATAAATTAAGAATGTCAGGTCGAGTGGCATGCTTGCCAAGTGGCCCTCAATGTCAGGGGGTGATAGGGAATATTTACTTATTTGATTCCAACTGACTGATCAATACTTGTAAACAACAAAAAAATCTCAATTAATGCCATTGCTCTGCACAGCAGCTTTCAAAGGATTCTCAACTTGCCTGCAGATCAAACTGCAACGTCTAAGCAGTGCCAGTGCTTGCCATACTCTGATCCCACCACCCTGGAAGGCTGAGGCAAGAAGATTGCAAGTTCAAGCCTAGCATGGGAAACTTGGCAATTAGTGAGACTCTGTCTCCAAATAAAAAAGAAACAATGTAATTTTTTTTAAAAAGGCTAAGTATATGCTACCAAAAAACCCACAACAAAACTACGTGTGATATCCACCAGACTTCCATCATTAAAAGTTATTACCAAAATTTAGATCTCCATTTTCAGTGTCTGAGGTATTGGGTTTTCAACTGACCTTGATATTTTTCATGTGAATATGACAAGTTCTGTTAGTGGAAAAGCAACTCACTCTTTCAAAATAAGACTTATTAAGCAAGAAAGTGGCTAAAGATCTTCTTGGAAATCACATAGCTCTTTTGGAAGATGCAATCAGCTTGCAGTGGATTAAAGTCATTTTGACTGACTAATTGATTGATTGATTTTTGTATTTTGGGGAAGGGTCTACTGGGTGTTCAGGGTCTCACTACTAGATCAGAGTTGTAGTGATCCACCTGTTTACAGCCTTCCAAGAGCTGGGATTACAGGTGTGCACCACCATGCTCAATCTCCACATCCCAGGAGCAGGCCCGCACAGCAGACCCTGGCTCAAACCCTAGCCCCTGTGCCTGCTTGCAGGTGCTTTAATCTGCTGAGCTATTTGGTTGGCCCTGTTTTTCTTATTTATTTATTTATTTATTCATTCATTCATTCATTTGGTACAGGGTTTTACTATGCAGCTTAGACTCACAATGAACCTTCCGTCTCAGCCTCCCCAGCACTTGGATTACAGGTGTGCACACCACACCTGGTTCTAGGACCAGCACAGGATGCAGTACTGGGGATTGAACCTGGGTATTTGTGCTTCCCAAGCACGTGCTTAGATCTGCTGAGCTATCTCCCCAGCCCCTAAAGTCACTCTCCAAGAAGTGGCTGCAGTACAAAATCTTGTGTTCTTTTTTTCCAACTAGAATTCATGCTTCTAATGTTTGTTCATTCTTCTGTCTTATAATTCAATAAAAGCTTAACCAAAAGCAAAGGACTTAAAATAGTTTTGCATCTTCCAAACTTTTGTCTGTACATGGTTGTACTAAGTAGATTTGTCATTATTTCCCCATGCTTTTCGGTATAGGACATATCCCTCCCCATGCTGAACTCTCTCATTTTAGACCTTTTACACTACTAATACCTAGCAAAATCCTCAAGATAGGAGAAGTGGGCTTTTGCATGTGATGACTCCCAACTGGGTCTGCTACTATATGGAATGTGCCTATAGATAATCAAATAAAATGTGTAACTTTACCATTTTAATGTCAATCATTTGTGCAGTCTTTATTACTTCTTAATAAAGCTAAGATGTTTGCACACTGATAATATACATGACAATTTATCAGTTTCAGTTCAGTGAGATTGAATTCAATTTCTACCCAAACTGTGTCTGACATTCAATAAACCCTGGAATCCTAAAATAATATTAACAAAATAATAACAAAAATTTATCTTGTTTCTTTGCTTTGACCAACACAGCCACATCTAATTACTTGCCCCAAATGACCCAGTGTCTTTGTATCAACATAGCTGATCAATAATCCTCAAACCTTATTCTCAAAAAAAAAAAAAAATGTAATTTAGTACAGGGTCTACAGGGTCTTGCTATGTAGATTGGACTCGCAGTGATTCTCCTATTTTCAGCCTCCCAAGCACTAGGATGACAGGCGAGTGCCACATCTCAGTGCACCCCAGGGGCAGGGCCAGAATGGCATGCTGGGGATCAAACCTGGGTCCCTGTACCCTACCTAATCAGGCACTGTAGTCCGCTGAGATATCTGGCCAGCCCATCAAAAAAAATTTTTTTCCTAATACTAATACAATATTTTCTCTTCAACTTTCACATTTGCCCAGTAATTTTCACTGTGTTAAAAAAAAAAAGTGAAACTGAATTAATCACAGTTTCAAAAACAAGTATCTGTGAAATCCTTCAGTATACTCACCCCCTCCTCATTTTATTCAGAATGACCTCTGCACCACCCATTTGGAAGAAGCTCATCCAGAACTTTTAACAGTAGTTGCAGCTCGCGAGGGGAAATGGGTAGGCATATCCTCGCGAGCCATCCTTTTCATGTTGCTGAATCTCCTACAAGGTTCTGCAGAGGCTGAACTGCCCTGGGCCCCTTTTTTCCCCGTCTCCAGTAGGGACAACAGTGCTGAAGGCCCAGGGACCAGCTCCTAGGAAAGTGGCTGTGGGCAGGGGGCCTTGCAGAGCAGGACACTTTTCTTCAGCTCTCCCAGCAGGCCACAGCCCCTGCTTCCCCACCTGCAACAGCAAGAGAACCAGGGCTTGTGGGTGTTCACAGTCCCAAGCCACACAGTGGTCAGGCTGTGTAAACTGCTAGAATTATATCCTTTCCATAGTATCGTGCTGGTTATGTTTGTGCCTCTTTTCTGGTCCATGGAGTCAGTTTCTCTTTAAGTCTACTCGTGGGTTTTTGCTTTATTAGTTTTTGTTTTTAATTTTTAATTTCATTTTATTAATATAGGGTCTTGCTAGCAGTTTGGACTTGTAGTGATCCTCCTGCCTCAACCTCCCCAGCACTGGAATTACACACCTGTCTGGTTCTGGGCCTGCACAGGATAGAACTCAGGACCTTGCATTTTCCAGGCAGGAGGTGATGCCACTGAAGAATCTCACCAGACCCCACTCCTGGGGGTTTTTTTATTATTAATTTTATTAAGAAAAAAATTGCAATGAGACAGCTTCAAAACAGGTTGGTAGGAGAGTTACAACAATTGATACATTGATACTGTTGTCCTTGTAGTAGTCATTCATACCACAGGTTGCAGACATGATATCCTGACCAAACACTATTAGTACAAATCTTTCTTCTTATTGAATTAAGAGAAAGTGACTATATATCTATCCTAACTACTTTGTATATGCTTATATATCACGTTATTTTGTTTAGTTTTGTCTGAGATGGGTATTCCATTGCCATTCAAATATTATAGTTGCATGAATTCAGCAAAATATTCCAATATAGTTCAGTGGTCCACAACAGTAGTCAGACAGGACTGGCAATGTCTGACTCTGATGACTTAAGCCTTCCACACTCAGCATATTAACATGGCTTCACTTTTCAAACCAGATTTCTATACTTTTCTGCTGGATGGTTAAGACCAAGATGAAGCAAGACCGATATAACAAGACATGTAGGTTTTGTATCTGAGGTCAGTCAAATCCCCTCAGGATTTAGCCTGAAACCCTGTACCACAGTTTGTAGATCCTTTGTGTCAGCAATGTGGGTGAGCCATGGGCATTGCCTGACCAATTTGCTCTCCGTGAAAGCTTGAGAGAATGTTTTCTCTCCATGTGACTCTCCTTAGGCACACTCTACATCATTGATCACATTCCTCTGTGGCCCTATAATCTCCTTGATCAGAAAAATTTTGGACATAACTGAGTTTTGTTGTTGTTTTCTTAGTTGATTTAGAAATGACTCTTCTTGCAGAATTTAAATTTTCATTCTGGTTTCTTTTCCATAAGCTCTTTGCCTCTTTACTGTCTAATGTAAGAACAGAAATATCTTTGCTAATAGTAGGGCTCCCCAGATTTCCCTGGCAGTGGTGGGTAATGTATGTGACATCATCCAAAAGGTGGAAACATTGTGCCTAGACTTTGCAGTCTTCTTTCTTTTTCTTTTTTTCATGGAGGTTATGAGCAGAATATACTTATTGAAGGAAAGAAACCTCCTGTCCAAAACAGAGACAGGAGGGAAGCTTGAGCAGGTAGTCTCTCAAAATAGACTTGGGGATATCTTATGCATTAATAATTTTTTTTTGGCAGAACCGGTGATTGAACTCAGGCCCTTGTGCTTGCCAGGGAAGTGCTTATTTCACTGAGCGATCTCCTCATCCCCAAGACTTTGCAGTCTTCTGCTGGTTGTCTCAGCCACACCTCAGGGGTAAGGAAAGTTTTGCTGAGTACATGGAGATTTAGAATCCTTTACCGCATATCCTACAAGAAGCCACCCCAATTCCAGAATCTTAATTTTTTAAAAACATGTGTTTCATATATTATTAACTAAGTTTAAATTGTGTTCTTCATTGAGCAATGTTTAAATCTATCTATAACTTGTTTTCCTTGAATAGGTATTAAAATGATTATTTCAATTTTCCTGATCCGAAGCATTTTGCAATTAAATAGCAAGACCCTGACTTAAATTAGAAAAAAGAGAGAGAGAGAGAGAGGGAGAGAGAGAGAAAGAGAGAGGGGGGGGAGGGAGGGAGGATGGAAGGAAGGAAGGAAGGAAGGAAGGAAGGAAGGAAGGAAGGAAGGAAGGAACACCCCTCTTTCAATTCCCAGAACAGCCAAAAATATTAATCAGGTATCAATAGTCATGAAATATTCATGCCTACATAATTCACCGCTAAGAATTTATTCAAATGAAATAATCACAGATGTATGAACATTTTTTTCTATCAGAATGTTAATCACAGTTTTGTTTTCTTTTAAGGAGCAGCAGTGAAAAAATTAAGTGTAACCTGAATGTCCAAGGATAGGAAATTGCTTTTGTCAATT
Source organism: Ctenomys sociabilis (assembly GCA_004027165.1). Taxonomy (NCBI): domain Eukaryota; kingdom Metazoa; phylum Chordata; class Mammalia; order Rodentia; family Ctenomyidae; genus Ctenomys; species Ctenomys sociabilis. The sequence continues at coordinate 32,830 of PVKA01005413.1, read as the reverse complement.
ACCATATAAAATAAATGGGGTTCACAGCAACACTAAAATGCAAGATTTTAGGGAAAAAAGCATGGTAGGATTAAAATTGCAGCTCAGGGCTGGGGAGACAGCTCAGTGGCATAAGCACCTGCTTGGCAAGTGTGAGGTTCCAAGTTTTAGCCCCATTACTGCATGCCATGCCAGCCCTGGAAGAGGGTAAGGATGGCACACGCCTGTAATCCCAGCACTGGAAGGTTGAGAACTTGATCACTGCAAGTTCAAGGCAAGCCTGGGGGCTACAAAAGTGAGCACAGGGCCAGCCTGAACTGTGGAGCTTGTATCAATCAATCAATCAACAAAATAAAATAAAATTGTAACTCAGCTATTGGCTACTCCCACAATTCTGGACATGTACTAAACTTCCCTAGTAATGATTTCTTAGTCTACAAAGCAAACATAACCCCTGCCTTGCAGAAGGACAGTTTGGGGGATCATGAAGGATGTGACTTAGGTACACTATGAAGCACACAGTCAGCTTTATGGTAAATTATCATACATTTAAAGGTTGTCATTGTTAGGACAAAGCATATGTGAGTGTTATACTGTTGAAGAATATTTTGATTTGGGTGAATAATAAGTACGTATTGTTAACTCAGAAAAATCAGTGATGTAGTAGAATATGGTAAATTGTCCTAATTTTTAAAAACTTCTCAACATGCTTGTGGATTTAAAGTAGTGGGAAAGGAGCAGGGACTGCAGCTCAGTGTACAGTGTGTGCTAGGCACACAGGAAGGCCTGGGTTCCACCTTCAGCCCCTGAAATAAAACATAAAATAATGAGAGTGGTAGGAAACCCTACTAGCATTTATTCCTGGTGATAGAGTTGTGACCAGTAAGTAGCTTCTATTTTCTTCATGCTTTTCTTGCTTCAATGAAAGCATTATCTATTGAAAAGTGGGTAAGCATGTTGCAAACATGTAAAAATATGACCATATCCAAATATATCAGCACAAAATAACTTGCTTTAAGAAGCAAATGACATCCATTTCAGGAAATTAGGGAACCCCCCCAGAGCAAAAGGCATTGCATATGAAAGAAACCCCGAAGTACAGTGCATGCAAGATTTGCTTGACATGCAGAAGAAAGGCACTTCTGAGAAAAAAAGAAAGAAAAATGCAAAAGTATAAGCGCTTGAAACTCATATAGGGCATAAGATAGGTAAAGTTCAGTGGCCAGGATGGACAAGAAAGAGTTTCCTCACTCCAGATGAGAAAGAAACCGAAGGCCAAGGCTTAGTATTTGAGCATTGGTCCCAGAACACATTAACAGAGCTCCAGGAAACTGTTTTTCTGAAAAAGATCCCCAGCTAAAAAGTTACAGAATTTTTTTTTTACCTTAGGGATTCCTTGTGTGGTTTAGTATATGAAGAGCTTTGTAAAATCAGGCTTTTAAACACAGCACAGTCAACCATATTTAACATATCTTAACATAGTATTTGTATATGGATCAAAACATTATTTCTCTGTGCTTCCTGAAGAAGTACATGAGGGACAGACAAACTTTAATAAAGTGAAGGGTGGAGGCACAGAGTACAGTAATTCTGACCTTGTAGGAAAGCCACAAATGAAACATTTCAGGAAGATTTTACAAACCAGGAGGCCAAATGTTGGAAAGGCTAAGGAAAGCACAGACAGGACAAGGACACAGGCTTTCTCTGGCCACATCTTGTATACAGTATTATTTCCCACAGGGTCAGAGACAAGGAAGCCAGTAGGGATCCTGCAGAATGAGACCTACAGGCCGTGGGTTGGGAGGCCAGTGACACATCCCACCCCAGCCTCCGCCATGTGTGTGCTTGCTCACTAAAGACCACACACACAAGAAGGAGGTCAGCAGCCCTCACCCTGCTGAGAAGAAATGCTTCTGCACTCCACATGCATAGCCTTCTGCCCCCTTCCCAGACTTCTTTCTTACCTTTATGTGGTTGTCAGTTGCCACAAATATAATTTTATTTAGGAAATAGAGCAACTCCATTGATACAGCTAGACCACAGGCCCCTGCAAGGGAAGTTTACTAAAGCTGAGGTAGCAAGAAAGACAGTCCTGATGCAGCCCCCATCATGACAGCTACAAGGCCCCAGTGTAAATCACAAAGTGCTAGAAAATTTACTAACTTTAATAAAGATATAATAATAAGTGGTAGGAAGCCCAAACATGACACAAACATGCAAACTTAAATTATAACAAATATAAATATGATTGTTGTTGATATATATATATATATATATATATATATATATATATATATATATATATATATATATACAGAGAGAGAGAGAGAGAGAGAGAGAGAGAGAGATGATCTCTCATTTGGGCTTCCTAGTGACCCTACTGTCTAAGCCTCCCCAGTGTTGTGAATACAGATGTGTGCCACCATGGCATGCCAGGCAGGCACTTCATGCCTGGGGTTCCAGGGCCCACACAGGGTGCAGTACTGGGAATCAAAATCTGGGCCTTGAGTTTGCCAAGCTGGCTTACGTCACCGAGCTATCTCCCAAGCCATAAATATTATTTAAATAAATAGTTGTGTTTAATTGTAAGGTAATGCCACAATTATATGCACAAACTGTTGAACAAACAGCACAAAATTGGAATAATCATAAAAATGAGCACGTATTTATCCCATCAAAACTGTTTTGATTTGAAAATGAGCTTAGTTATTGTTGATGTAGCAAATGGCATACTGGCTGTTCTATATCTCAAACAAGATGCAAAAACCTTTATACATTTTAGTTTTCTATGATCACAGCAACTACAACTGCTCTAAGAAACTACTCAGCTTATTTCTCATTGCACCAATTAATAGGATCAAAATCTACTTTACAGACAGAAGAGAGAAAAAATTACCTCAGAAACATTGGATTCTTGCATCCTATGCAATGCCTGTCTCTAGAGATACTCAGTCATTCTGATACCTAACTTAGAGATATTATATAGATTCTCAAAGCTTCCTTGTTCAAATTGTTTTGTGGAAAGAAGTTGAGGCAATATTTTAACTAAGTTATAGGAAAAATAATTTAGTATAAATTGTGATTTGTTAAATTATTAAATAATTGTTCACTATTTCATATGAAGTTGACATGCAACTATTTAAACCCTCAATCTTTCCAAGTCTACTTCTAGAATGTTGTCTGTGCTGAGCAAGACCAGACTATAACCTGGAAACACTTTAGTAATGCTTGAAAACAGGAAAGTCCAATTGGTTAGGTTTCATCAAAAGCACATTTTGCAATAATTTTAATGAAGCACCCACTACAGTTTAATGGACACTTTAGGGTAGAAAAAGTTATCTGACTTCCGATATCTGTGACAAAGAAAATAAAAAGTTCTCCACAGATAAAATGAGACCTGGGTTTCTAGGTTCTAATGTCCAGGTGTGTATGTAAATGTCATTATTGGTACATATGTATGTGAAGAGAGGCTACAGAGAGAGACAAGGAGCAAGAGAAGGGTATAAATTGAAAATTGTAGGGACAATAAAGATTGTAATTCTATTTATTCTCCTATAAGAAATGAACAAAAATCAGTTGAGAAATAAATTTAGAAGGTCATCTCTTTCTAAATTTACTTCAACTACATTGGAAAATAATTTGTTAAGCCATATTATTGCAGTACCCATTTTGGTCTGAGTTCATAATCTCATGAGATTTTAGAAACTCATTAGCTTACAGAGTTGTGCTAAATCAGGAAGTTCACTAATAAAATAAAATCTCTTGTGTTTAACTAGAAAATTGTACTTGGTAATTGATTCTGTATAAATTGCACTTTGAAGGAGCTTGTCCACAGGTTTTTTGTTTGAGGGCAAATAATATATATATATATATATATATATATATATATATATATATATTATGTATTAAAAATCTACGTTGATGGACCTTTTCTGCAACGGATTTGATGCAGAAGAAATATGCATATAATATACTCTCTATAAATTGCAAATCTACTAATACATACATCCTATGTATTTTTACTGTGAAATTGCTAAAAATATATTTCTAAGGCATAATCACTTTATAAATTAAAGAATGATAGAACACATTTATCTGTATGAAACTATGCTTTTAAAATATTTGGGTGCCAAGGATTTCTCTTGATTTGAATTCTGAACAATTTATATCCTCCATACTTTGATTAAGAGCTAAAACCCAGGACGTGGATCGTGTTCAATGAACTGGACTTGACTATGCTCTCCTTGGGCCACATTTGATTCTCTTACGAAATCTAGTGATGATTTTTATTGATTTGAAATTTTTTCGTTCACCTAAAAGGAACAATGCTGTGCTCGTGGCATTACAAAAAAAATTCCCCTATCTGGAAAGCTTGAGTTTTCAATTTGACTGAGACAAACAAGTAACTTCTACTTTTTACTTTCTCATCATTCATCATGCATTCTGTTTTTGTTTGTTTGTTTGGTTGGCTGGTTTTTTAACATACTTGGTACAGGGTCTCACTACACAGCTTGGACTCACAGTTATCCTCCTGTTTTCAGCCTCCCCAGTGCTCGGATTACAGGTGTGAGCCACCATGCCCGGTCTTTGTGGCTGGTTCCATGCACCTAAGGGCAGAGGCCAGCATAGCACATGGTGTTGGGGATCAAACCCCCAGATCATGCATTTTGTTGTGACATGTCTTATTTTTACAAAGTTACTACCAGATATTTTTATTTATTTGTGAAGAGTAGAATCCTCTTATGAAAGTGGAAAAGGTGCTCCTCAAGATGGTGACCATAAACACATTTTATTTCCAAGTGGTTTAAAGAATCCATATGGAAAGAACGATACATCTCACGGTGTAGCATGTGGAGCTGAGGATCGAACCTGCACCTGCCTGAGTTTGCCCAAGCAAACACTTTAAGCAACTGAGCTAACCAGCAAGCCCCTAAAATACTCTATTTAGAACAATCTGAAAAGATGTTTTCTCACATATATTGATATATTCAAATGTTTATTGTTGATGGCTATATATTTACATATGTATGTACTCATATATACATCCACTAATTCACTGGCAATGAAACAAGAATTTACTTTTAGGACACTGGTAATTACAAACCTTTATTAGAGAAAATGACCAGCCAACAGACACATTTGGTTTGGTTTAGTTTATATTTCCTGTGTGCTAGTGACAGTAGCAGGTAGTCACCGACAAGATAAAGAAATGAAGGAATTTGATAAGCACATTGAATTCAATTCAGAAAAAAAGGTCAGTAAACACTACCAAAAACCAGTGTAGCAGTAAGCATCAATGCCATAGAATATACGAAGTAGATAGTACAAAGGTTGCCTTTGTAAAACTTCTCAGGAGAACCATTATTCTCTTGACATTTCAGATAGCTATAGTTTTGCCCATGTAAGCCCCCAATAGCTGATATTTTTCCTTTTAAATTACAAAACAAAAGTTAAAACTTTGGCTAATTTGGCATTAAAAACATCCCTCCTTATATTTAAATGATGCTTTCTGGGCTTCATTAATACATTCCAGACTCTCGGACTGTAAAGTTTGGGCACCGTCTCAGTTTCTCTGCTCTTGTTGCTGGGAAAAACACTCAACACTTAAAATGGAGGAAGGAAGGGTTTATTCAACTCACTGTTAGTGGAGGTTTCAGACTATGCTCGGCTGGCTCCAAGGCAGAAGGCACATGGCTGTCCAGGTGGGGGCAAACAGCAGAGAGCAAAGGAAGGAGCAGCAGCTCAGACAGCTAGCCGGCCTCTCTCTCCTCCTTACACTGTAATGCAAATCACCTGCTCCAGGGCAGCTACAGCACCCACACCCACAGTAATCAATCACAAACTCCAAAAGCTGCCCCATGACAGCTTGAGGCTTTGAGGGGACAACTGGATATAAGCCACAATAGGCACAGATATCAAAAGTACAGGGTGGGTGGTGTCAGTAAGGTCTGGCCCCAAGGAAGAAGCCATATCAGACTTGTGTCTGTACTTACCTCAATATCTCTTGGAAGTTCACAGTTCTGGTAAATAGATCCTTTCAGCTGGTTAAAAAGGCTTCTAGGAATCTTAATTCTATTGTGCCAAAACACGGGGCATACTCTAGTTAGCATTATTAAGTCTAGGTAAATAAAAATTGTAACTGTGCATGTGGTTTTGCACAAGGCCAAAAACAGATTCAAATATATTGAAGGCCAGGCGTGGTGGTGCATGCATGTAATCCCAGCACTCGGGAGGCTGAGGCCAGAGGATTGTTGTGAGTTCGAGACCAGCCTGAGCTACAAAGTGAGCTTAAGGCCAGCCTGAACTGCATAGTGAGACCCTGTCTCAAAAAGACAAAATAAAAGCATATATATATATACTTTTACAAAGCATATGAACACTGTTTATATTGTAGAATGGTCAGAATTAATTACATAATAATTAATTCGGAAGAACCTCTGAGCTCCCAATTTCCTATAGGAAGGAAGATGATGGGGGACAAAAATTGTCCAGAGTACATTCCCCAATGCACTCTTCAGCAGTGGCAATGCAGGATGTCCCACAGGCAGAGGCAAGGACTGTGAAGAGTAAGGACTGGTGGCTAGGAACAGTGATTCAGTGTCAGGGACTGGAGCTTGAGGATCAACATTTTTTTCAAATCCTGTCTGGGTTGGGGATGTATCTCAGCATATGGCCCTAAACTTAATCCTCAGAGCACAGGAGGGTAGGAGAAGGGAAAAAATGGCATCCGGAAGCCTCTCAGTATCAGCAAGCAGAACAGGAATGGTGACTGCCCATCCCAGACACAGGCCAATGAGCATGAATAGAGGCCCCTAGACATTGAAAGGGAATGGACCATTTGTATTCCAGCAGGACTCCACATGAAAGCAGGAAGAGCAGATGGCGATTGAGGACATTACTACAGCTATTTCCTAATCAATGAAGCCACAAGGCCTTTTGCCTCTTACTATATGATTTTAGATTTGTTAACATCAAAATTTATTCTTCACATGTTTGTTCTTGATGTCGGTAAATATACATGTTTAATTTTTTTTTTTTAAAAAAAAAAGGTATCCTTGTGTCTTAGAGAAGCACTGAAGTTCTAGGAGACCTCTAATCTAAATGACCTCTGTAGTCTCAGTGGACTTCTAATTTGGATGGTATCTAACCTGGGGACTCCCCTGGTCCTGGAGGACCTCTGACCTGAGGGAACCCCACAGTCCCACAACAGAGGTTTTTTTACGCTTTTTATCCTCTCTTCCATGGATAGGCAAATATTATTGGCATTAGTGATTCTTTCTTCACAAATACAGGCCAAATACAGGTTATAGATTTGTGCATTGAATGTGGGAAAATGAATATTTCCATTTACTCATTCTCCTCTGAGGACTAAGGAAGATAAATTAAGTTTTTTTGGGATATAAGAAGAAAACTGTTAAAGAGGCGTGGATCTGGATCAGAATGAATGAATGGCTTCCTACTGGGCAGCTCCCTTTGGACTCCTGGATGAGGTATATTTAGCCAGAAATGTGGTATCAACCTCTCCTTTACAATTTCCATTGCAAACTCCTGCAGTTCATCACAAATAAATGCAAATTTTTGCAAAGAGTGATGGTGATCTTAAGTTGAAGCCTCAGTCATAAAGGAGAAGAGACTTCACATGGCTTCAACTGGGGGTTACCCTAGACATGGTGGGAGGGGAGGTATCGGATTGCAAGAACATCACAACTAGGTCAGTGGAGATGAAAGAGAAAAAGGGAAGAAGCAGAGGGCACAGACACAACGACAGAAGGTAGTGAAGGAAAGGAAAAGAAAGGTATTCTCAGACAATACAAACCAAGGGTAATGAGTGTACACCTCCAACGCACCTGTATTGTTCCAAGGTCTTATTGTATAAAGGCTCTCATTTTTCATGACTTTCTTAAACATAAGCATTTCTGTTCTTCCAATAAGGAACCTGATGTTCAGAGATTCTAATAAATTGCCAGAGGGTCTACAGCTATGAAACAATTGAATAAAGTCAGGATTAAAATTCGAGTATGTGAAATGCTGAAATAGCAATTAAAACAAAAGAAAGAGAAAATCAGTCACAGAATGGGAAGAGACATGGGCTGGAACTCGTGAAGCAGGCAAAGAGCTGCTGGGACGGGCATCTGCAATGATCTCTCAGCAATGGTGAGAAGCGCCGGTAGGGGCTGCTGCTCACAGTCCGTTGTCACTGCAATTAATTTGCTACTATACTCAGCTTTTCAAACTTCCTTTGCCTCAGAACATTCAGACAGGCTGAAGCTGTTCTTCAAACTTTAGATTCTTTTTTTTTTTTTTTTTTTTGTCTTTTTGAGACAGGGTCTCACTGTGCAGTTCAGGCTGGCCTTAAGCTCACTTTGTAGCTCAGGCTGGTCTCGAACTCACAACAATCCTCCTGCCTCAGCCTCCCTAGTGCTGGGATTACAGGCCTGCGCCACCACGCCCGGCTTTAGATTCTTAAGTGAAGCCCCAGATGAACAGCTACAAGGCATTGTTTTCTCCCCGGGACTTCCTTAGAAATGTAAATTGTCTAGCACAACCCCAGATCAACGCGGGGGGGGGGGGGGCACAGCTTAGGTGAATATGTTTTTCCTTTTCTTTTCCCTGTCTTGGCATACACTACTTGGGTCTAGTTCTGTGGGTTAGAAGTCTAGCCCAGGTCACACTCTCCTATAGTAAGGGTGTACACACGGCTGTCATTCTTTCTTCTATCTTCTTTACCAAAGAAAAGCCACCACTTTCCTAAACTCAAGGCTCCTCCTCCATCTTCAAAGCCAATCAAAGGGTCCCAGACTTCCCAGATCTCCTCTCTGCCTCTCTGCCACTCTGATGGACCCTTGAGGTTACTGGACCTATTCAGATGATCTAGGATCCCTTCTCTATTTTCAGCAGAGTACCGAGCAGTCCACCTGCAACCTCTAGCTCATCATCGCATGATATAACCAGGTTCTGTGCCTTAGGACGCAGACTGACTCAGTAGCTATGTCTCCTCAAGCCCTACCAGTGCTACTGGCCACTCTGAAGTCTCAGCATAGGGCTTTGGGGCCAGCAGTTTTGAAGGAATGGCTCCAGATTAGTAAAGCAAACTCCTGGGTGTGGCAGGGTGGGGCATGGAGGAGTCACCTTGGGTGCTATCTATAGTCCCTGGTACCTTTCTGTTAACACTGTCCCCTTTATCTGCTTCCCACACAGCAGGAGCTAACCAGCCATGCTGCCACAGCTCTCTGCCATGACATTCCTGCCCCTGAGCCAGGGGATCATGCATTGAATTCTCTGAAACGATATAACCAAAACAAACTCCTCATCTTAAATGGCAGGCTCAGGCACTATGTCTCAGCAATGCTAAAGCTGCCTGGTGCAACAGCTTTCTTCAAACCACATTATTACAGCACAAGACCCCAGAACCTGTAAGAAAACAGACCATGCTGCTAAGGCCTATAGAAAAAAAAATGGTCAGTTATTAGGAGAAAAATCACAACCAGCAGTTATGCAATGAACTATTCCAAGCTACTGAAGCTTGTCATCTTTAGAAACATAAACATTGAGAGCCTGGATGATGTTCAAGGGCTGATATAATTTGCTAATTACCTTTTGAACAAGCCAGGACAGGAGCTGTTCTGACTCCAGACATTTTTTTTTTCTTTTTTTTTTTCTTTTTTTTTTTTTTTACTTTAATGATTAGTCTTAAAGGAAAAGAAACCAACTTGCCTATCCAAATAGGCCAGCTGGGAGGCCCTGTCTCAGGGTTGTCTGTTGTGTTTCTGATAAAACTCAGTGACATAAAATAAGGACCCTGCACTGAGTCCCTAAATGTTCCTTTATTTTCCTAATTGTAGCAATAACATGAGAGAGGCAGGTAGATATCACCAGCAATATTGTCTTGGTGAAATCATGTTGGCAAAAGTACAATGCACATCTCTTAAATAATAATGTCAGTTAAATTCTCTTGTATATTGTTTTCCTTGAACCTGACCTTAGTTTCACCTTGGCATTTAGATGATGCTGACTGGATTTTTTTCTCTTTTCCTTTCTTTTTTAATATGCAGAGCTCATAAGAATATGTTTTGAGAGTTACATGTGGGCAAAAAGGTTAGTGGAGCCGAAGTAAACCAAATTACACCAAATAACAAAAGAGGAAATAAAATATTTCATTAAACTGATACATTCTCATTATGAACTATGTATTTAACACAGCGCTCACTATACATCACAAATGTGTTATTGCTGTTCATATTTGGGGTGAGAGAATAATGAAAATAATATTTTATTCTGTAAACGTAAAGTGGCTTTATGAGAAAATTTTGAATTGGAAACATTAAAATCAAAAGGCAAATCTGGTCATCTCTGGGTAAGGTTACACTGTGAGGATTGAGGGTGGCACTTGAAAGAGATAAGGAAAGCAATAGCTAAGGGAGAAAAATAAAGACATTGCAGGTTCTTGGGGGTTAGTCTGGATTGTGTGGCTGAAATCAGCCAGGACCTTGATGTTGTGGGGACCCAGCATTAACCTCTGTGGGAGAAAAACAAACAACAGGACACCGCTGGCTCACATAGTCACACCTGGTGCTTGCAGGGAGGACAGCAGTCACAGAAACAAAAGTGTCAAGAACAAGGCAGAAAAGGGCATTAACCAGTCCTAGGGAACTAAGATGCATGACGGTCCGGGCACAGACGGAAAGAGGCGCTGCAGTGGACTCACCCTAGCACACGCACCCAATCAGAGCCCCTCGACTGGTGAAAGTCTCTTTTTCCTATGAGCATTGGAATGGCCCAGAAATTCTTTATCTGTATACTATCTACAGATTGTTTTCTGCACACTGAAATATTTAAAGAAACCTTAATAAGGTAAAGGTATTTAGTAACTGTGGGGTGAGTGTGAGACACCTAAACACACACACACATGCACACAAACACATCAGTAATGGGTGAATGGCATTTTAAGCACAAGTAAAGTTCATTTGTTCATCGTAAATGACTAGCATATAATTCACCCCGAAGTTGTTGGAAGAAGGAATGAGGATAGATTAACCTTTCAGTGCCATACCTGGTCTCGGAATTTCCCAACATGTTAATGAATTTCCTGAGTTGGGAGCTTCAGAGCTGCTGGCAGTACATTAATCTGAGGGAGCACGAAGAAATACATCCTCCAAACTCAAAGGTGGATGAACCAATTTAGAAAATGTTAAATCAAATCTAAGCCATTTCTGAAAGAAGATGGTAGCAACCTGCAAAGCCCAAAGACATTTGGAAAAGTCATCTAAGTCCTTCTCACACCAACTTCTCTGGTGTCTGGAAAATAAGCTGTGTGACCTTTGACCTTTCCACATCCTTCAAGGGTAAAGACACCTGTCGAGTAACCTAAACAAATAAGAAGCTGTCTCAAAACTGCACTCAACTCTCAGCCAGCATCAGCCTATTGAATATTTCTCAACAGATAGATGCTTTTAAAGGGAGAGGACCAGCAAGAGAGAAGGTTTTATCAAAGATACTGCATTATTATAGGAATGATAAACAGAATGAGAACCCGATAGGTAGTTTCAAAAACTAATTTTATTAAGATCATTTTATTGATGCAGTTAAAAATATTTAAAATAGCCGGGCATGGTGGTACATGCCTGTAATCCCAGCACTTGGGAGGCTGAGGCAGGAGGATTGTTGTGAGTTCGAGACCAGCCTGAGCTACAAAGTGAGCTTAAGGCCAGCCTGAACTGCATAGTGAGACCCTGTCTCAAAAAGACAAAAAAAAAAAAAGTTTAAAATAAACTCAGTAAAAATGATAAGCATGTAAGGAAAAATGTAGGGGTTACAGAGGAGTCTTATGCTGAAACTATTTCACAAAATTTAAATATCTGAAGCCAAATTACATGAGGTTAAACGTGGGCCACATTAGAAGGAATCAGGTGAGAGACTTGTCACAGAAATCCAGTGGCATCTGATGCAGACGGAAGATGCTTATTGAATCAGAAATGGGAAGGGTGAGGGGACTCCTTGGCATTAAGTTTCAGGCCAAATGCACATACTCAGGAAAGAACAATAAAGAATATGCAGATGGCCCAGGAAGAACACACAGATACTTATTATTTCTGATAAGACAAGTTGGCAAGACTACACAGCAAGCTAAAGAGAAACAGCCCGTTCGGAACAGCCCTGCGCCTCTCCTACAACTGCGCAGTACTGAACCCTCACTGCCAGGGCTGGGATTAGAGGAGGAAATAGCTGTTGTATTTCTGAAACCAAGATGGATAACAGGCATGAGATAGGGACCGGATAAATAGGCAGAGCGAAACAGTATGACAAACATTCCACAAACTGCAAAGCAACACAAATGGGACTGATGGTATCCTCCAAATTATGTGGTGTTGCCTTGAGATCTCCGCCCTGGGTCGTTCCATCATTTGTACTTGAAGGACTTGGCTTTCTCAAGCAGTCCCTTTTGTGAGGAGCTGTAGGCTAGAGAATGTGATTTCTATTATGTGGTACTGTTGGATTCCTTTGCAGCAAAATGTAGAGCAATTCACAGCCTTCCAGAGGTTTATGAAAATTCACTTTTCTCTGCAGGCATAAAATAAATATGAATGGTTCTTTTAATTTATATTTTACTCACTACCTTTAACATGAATAAATCTTTAAGTGTTTGTTGTTCTATGAATTACTTTTCTTCCCTTGTAAAAAAAAATGTCAGGGCTTTGCACATGCTGGGTAAGAGCTATACCACTGAGCTGATTCATTTCGTTAAACTGCTGTTCAATCACATTGTCTCTTCTGTTTACTTTTACCAACTTGTCAAAGCCATTTTACATAACAGATACTGGCTTTATTGCATGCATTCTGAATAGATTTCCATCCAGCATTTCTTCATTATTTGTGTTTATGTTGTTGTTGTTGTTGTTGCTTAATGGGTCCACAATAGCTAATTCAGGTATAAGAGATATTGATAAAGGATACTAATGTGATAAATTTTTATTAGGAAACATGGACAAAAATGGAATCAAGAATAGATTGTGGGGAGGTTATACACAAATCTACGCTGGAGCAGAGCTTTGTTTTCTACCAGAAGTAATGAAAAAGAGGGTCATCCTGAACACAGACCTTGTGGTACAGCTGAATATGAAGATAGCTAATTGAACAACAGAAGGAAGCATGACCCATTAAGCCATTGCTTGAAACAGTCCTGCAGTTTCTGGACTGAAGGACAGTTGTGCTTCTGAATTACTTGTTAGGTGACATAGCACATTTCACATTGCTGGTGTTTGTTGGGGTGAGAGGTTCTGCTATTTCAGCTGAAAACATCCTGAGATTGAGAAATTAATGTTCACTTTTAATCATAGTAGAGCTTTTTTCTATTTCAGCGTCCTAGCTTATAAAAGAGGCAGTAAGTCAAAATCTGATATAGATCTATACATCTGTACTATAGATAGGTAAATATAGATAAAGATATAGATAGACACAGATATAGATGTATTTTGGTACTAGGAATTAAACTCAGGACCTTAAGCTTGCCAGGCAGATGCTTATGCTACTGAGTTATCTCCCCAGCCCAATATAACATAATTATATAAATTTTTTTATATGGTAACATTTAAGCTTTTTAAACTTTTGCTTTCTCTGTTTTGTATTTTAGGGAAGGGTCTACAAGGTGTTCAGGGTCTGATTACTAGATCAGATTTATAGTAATTCACCTGTTTACAGCTTCCCAAGAGTTGGGATTACAGGCACACGTCACCACACCCAGTCTTAATTGCTTTCTCCTCCCAGCACAGCAGGCCCAAGGATCAATCCCCCCACCCCGGCCTGCTTGCAGGTATTAAAATTTTATTTCAACTCCAGGTTTAAATAAATATTTCCCTTGCTTTTTCTGTTTATTGTTTATGGGCTTTCCCTTTGATATTTAGCAATTCAATATATATTTATGCTGAACAATGTGAAATAATATAGTAGGATACTTACTCATTAAAAATAGTCTATTTTCCCCCAAATAATTGACTTTTTGCCATACTTAGTTTCCATTTTCACCATCTTTTGGACTATTAATTTTCTAGTTTCATAATATTTCAAGCTTAGGACAAAATGGCCTATTATATATTTGACAATACTACTTTTATTCTTGCTTCTCTTTTATAGAATTTATGATTCAATTTGTTTTATTTTTTAATTTTTATTTATTTATTGAATACTGGTTCTCACCATAGAGTTCAGATTTGTAGTGATCCTCCTGTCTCAGCTACCAGGCGTGGTTCCTGGGCCAGCATGGCATGCGGTACCAGGAATCAAACACTGGTCCTTGAACTTACAATCTCTCCAGGCCTGTTTTCTTTCTGTATCGTATTTAAAAATCAGTTTGTATACTTCTACTATATTGATGAGAGAGATAATATTTTCATTTGTGTTCTGTTAACTTAAGGAGAATTGCATTTTGCTTGGTGAGATTTTATGTCCCAAGAATGTAATATGCCAACACACCTATATATATTTTGAGGTATCCTCTAGCAATGTCTTAACTGTTCTTTATATACATATTTTATATCTATTGTGAAGCTCATTTCTAGATGTTGTTTAGTTGGCCTTTTTACTTTGAAATAATATCATTTCACATGAAGTTGTAATATATAATATATAACATTGCAACTGTAGCCCAGTTATCTCCAATGATGATATCTTGAAAAATTATAATGCAAAAATATGATTAAAATATTTCACAATATCTATTGTACATTTTGGTCCTTATTTACCCTCTCAGTTTCTCACACCAAAGAGACCATGTAACATTGGCACATACACATGATTTCAAGTAGCATGTATAGACCTAGAAATGTCTCAAGTTTATCCTTCTATATGAATGAGCAATATTTCATTGTATTAAAAATCACATTTTGATCCTTTCATTGGTTTATGGGCATTTGGTTTGTTTTCAAGATTTAGCTATAGAAAACTGTACCACTATAAGCACAGGTATGTATATATCACTGAGGCATGATCATTTTAATCCTTTTGAGAAAGTACCAAAAGGGAACAGGTGGATCAAATGGGACCTCAAATGCTAGTTTTCTGAGGATCTCTACACTGATTTCTATAGCAGTTCCACCAGTCCATGCTATTACCAACAGTGGAGCAGGGTTCTTTCTTCCCCTGTCCCTTTCAGCATTTGTTACTGGTTGATTTCTTGATAACTGCCATTATATCTAGAGTGAGATGGAATCTCAGCATTGCTTTAATTTGCATCTCTCCAATGATTTATACTGTTGAACATATTTTCATATATTTATTTGCCATTTGTATTTCTTCATCTGAGAAATGTGTATTCATCTCATATGTCCATTATTTATTGGGTCTTTAGAATTTTGGAGAGGATGACTTTTGTTCAGTTCCTAATATGTTATAAATATTATCCCTTTATCTAAGGAATAGCTGGCAAAACTTTTTCCCACTTCATGAGTTTCCTTTTCACTCTGTTGGGTGTTACTTTTGCTGTGCAAAAGCTTTTCAATAAGGTAAGATTCCCAACTGTTGAATTTTCATATTTCTGATGCAAATAGGGCTTTGCTCCTATGAAATCTTTGCATACACCTATACCTTCAAGAGTTCTACCTACTTTCTTTTCTTGAAGATTAAGTGTTTCTGATTTAATATTTAGGTCTTTGATCAATTTTTATTTTAGTTTAATGCATGGTGACAGACATGGATCTAATTTTAGTCTTTAGCATGTAAAGAGCCAGTTTTGGAAACACTATTTATTAAAGAGGCTATCTGTCTTCCACTGAACACATTGGGCCCCTTTCTTAAATCAGGTAGCTGAAAGTGTTTGGAATTTATTCTGCATCTTCCATTCTTTTCCACTGATTGTCAGATCTGTTTTTTGGGCAGTACCATTATCATAGCATCTTTATAGCATAATTTCAAGCAAGAGATTATGATGCTTCCTAATGTTACACTGTTGCTCAGAATTGCTTTTGCTACTCCAGTTCTCTTTTGGTTCCATATGAATTTGAGGACTGTTTTCTCTAGTTCTGTGAATAAGGCTAGTGATATTTTGATTGGGATTGCATTAAATCTGTGTACCAATTTTGAAGTATGGCCAACATCACTATGTTGTTTCTTCCCACCCAGAAATGGGGGATTTTTCCCCATTTTCTAATATACTCTTGCATTTCTTTTTTCAAAGTGCTATACATTTCAATGTAGAGTTCTTTTACTTCTTTGCTTCCTAAGTATTTTATTTTTGGCAATACTATTGTAAAGATGTTATTTCTCTAATTTCTCACACAATGAGTCTTTTTTTATTTGCAGCTATGTTATTTATCCTTGAGCGTTGACTTTGTATTCAACTGCATCACTGAATTTGGTTATTTAATTCTAATTTTAGTCTTTAGCATGTAAAGAGCCAGTTTTGGAAACACTATTTATTAAAGAGGCTATGTGTCTTCCAGATGGGATCATCTATACAGAATCTCATCTCCAAATAATTTAAATTCTTCCCTTCCTATCTTTATTTCTTTCATTTCTTTCTATTGTCTAATTTCTCTGCTTATTGCCCTCAGGACATATCAAATAAAAATGGTGCAAGTGGACAACTTTGTCTCCTTTCTGATTTTCGAGTGAAAGGTTTCAGTTTTTGACCATTTTGTATGATGTGGCTATTGCTTTGTGAAGTGGCAGAAATTTCCCAAACATGGAAAAAGAATTTGACATACAGTATTCAAAGCATACAGAAGTCTAATAATTCTTGACCAGAAATTAAAAACTACAATGAGACACATCATAATCAATATTCCAGAAATTAAGCATAAGAATACGTGTTAATGGCTATATGAGAAAAACAAGCAAAGAACTTAAGAAACGAGGCCCATCAGAATCATTAAATACTTAATATAGACCCTTAAGCCAAGCAGAAATTGGGGAGATTTCAAATCTTGAAAGAAAACAATTCCCAACACAAATTAATTTACTTTGCAAAACCAACTTTCAAAATCAGTGAAATAGAACACTTTCATGAAAAAGAACAACTGAAGGAATTCATGACCACCAAACCCAACTCTACATAATGTTCTAAAAGATATGTTAGAAAGCGATGAAGAAGACTACAATTCTTAAAACTCTGATAAAGATAAGACACTAGGCAGGGCAGGCAATTAACAGAAGGAAAAGGCAGGGAATCAACAACAGAAAAATTGTTGGAGGCAAGGTTGAAATAGGAAAGAAGGAAAAAGTGCTATTGGGAAGATAAGCTATTGTTTTAGGGATTCAGCCATGTTTAATCAAGGACATGATAATTTAGCAGTTTGTACTTGAGTCATAATCCATCAAAAAAGATTGATATTAGATCCATGTCTCTCCTCATGCACTAAACTAAAATTAAAATGGATCAAAGACCTAAATATTGAAACAGAAACACTAAATCTGCTGGAAGAGAAAAGAAGAAAATCTCTTGAACACATAAGTGTATGCAAATATTTCATAGGAGCAAACCCATTATTACATCAGAAATATTATGTGAAATGGAGTATTACTCAGCTAAAAAGCATTTATATTGAAGTGAATGCCACTTGAACAAATACTCATAAATGAAATAAACCATACCCACATGTGCAAATATCATATAGTCTCCCTAGTATAAGAAATCAAAAGAAGAAATACAAATAGAAAGGTATAAAAATGACAACTAAAAGGAATTTAGACAGATAGAGTAAACTGAACTACATATGTTGCAGGGTAATATCAGCTTCTCTTCTAGATGGTTAACAACCTAAGTTTGTGGATCAAAAATTAGAGAAATGGAAGGGCTTCAAAGTCAGGCAAAATTTTGGCCCTAGTCTTTCAAGATCAGTGAAGACTCAGGACATAGGAGAACCTGTAATGTAACATCATGGAACTCAGTTGTGCCACAGATTTTCTGATCAAGAAGATTATGGAGCCACAGAGGAATGGGATAGATGATCTAAATGTGTCTAAGGAGAGTCACACGGAGAGAAAACTTTCTCTCAGGCTTTCACAGAGAGCAAACTGGTCAAGCAATGACCGTGACACATCCACATGTCTGACACTGACTAAGGATCTACAAAGTGAGGTACAGGATTACAGGATAAGCCCTGAGGGGACTTCACTGACCTCATCAGATACAAAAGTTACATTTTTTGTTATATAGGTTTTTCTTTATGTCGGTCTTAACCATTGAGCAGAAAAGTATAAAAACGAGGTGTATAAAATAAAGCCAAGGCCACAGAGATGACTCAGTGGAAAAAGCACTTCCCTAGCAAGTATAAGGGCCTGAGTTCAATCCCTGGTTCTGCCAAATAAAATAAAATGAAGTAAAGCCATAATAATATGCTGAGCTGTAAATGGCTCTAGTCAACAACTTCTTCGGATAACACTCTAATATTGTGGACTGCTGGACTGTGTTGGATTATTTCTCTGAATTCAAGCACCTATAATAATTAAACAACAATAGAATACCCATCTCTGCATGACTAAACAAAAAAAGGGGATAAAAGAAAGGACCATTCTGTGTTTGTATATACAGTACAGTTAGGATAAATATACTTTCATGTAATTCTATGAGAAGAAAGATATGTACTAATAGTGTTTGGACTCCGTCTGCTTCTTGTACTATGGATAACCACTAGGAAGATAACAATGTAAAAAGTATTAATTATTGAAATTGTACTATATTTCAGCTTTAAAACAAAAGATAGGTACACAGCTACATTCTCTTAATTCAATGAATAGAGGTATCTGCTCTAACGGTGTTTGTAAATAGAATAACATGTCTGCACCTTATACAACAAATAACCACTAAGAAAACAATATGCAATGTATTAATTATTGAATCTGTTCTACTAATTTGATTTGAAACTGTCTCATTGCTATATGTTCTTTAATAAACTTATGAAAAAGAGAAATATGAGGAATTAACAACTGGGTTCTTACCTTATTAAAATGATTTTGCACAGCAAAAGCAGTAACCAACAGAGTAAAGAAATGATTCTTAGCGTAAGAAAAATTTTGCCAGCTGTTCCTCAGATAAAGGGATAATATTAACATGTAAAGAACTGAAAAAAATTAACCCAAAAAAATCTAAAGTCCCAGTCAAAAAATGGTAATCTGAGATGAATACACACTTCTCTGATAAAAAAACTGGCATATAAATATATGAAAACATGTTCAACATCACTAGTTATTCAAGAGATGTATATTAAAACCATACTGAGATTCCATCTCACCCAAGAAATAATGGCTATTATTAAGAAATCTATCATTAACAAATTCTGGAGGAGGTGTAGAGAAAAAGGAACACTTCTCCACTGTTGATTGGTGTAGACTGACAGAACTGCTATGGAAATCAATGTGGAGATTCCTCCAAATCTAAAAGTAGAGATCCCTTTCATCCCACCTATTTCCCTTTTTGGTGTACTCCCAAAAGAATTCTGAATTAAATAATTAAAAGCACAGTGGTGTATGTACATCTATATTTATAGTGGCAGTTTGTAATAGCTAAATCCTATAAACAGCCCAACTGATCATCAAGTGATGAACAAATAAAAGAATGTGGTTTTTCTAGATAATGGAGTTCTCTAGTTATTCATTATTCAGCCATAATGAATGATAAATGAGAAATTTCTAGGTCTATGGATGCATTTTAAGAATATATTCCTAAGTGAAATAAATCAGACACACGTGTAAATTATCCCTCTGGAGTGGGAAACTGAAAGTGTAAATAAAGACCACAAAAAGCATGATTGATATCATGAAAGAGGAATAAATTGTTCAAACAGAAAATGGCATGGGGCTGGGGAAGGGGAAAGGAAGAATGGTAAAAGTAGGAAAAGCAGAAAGAAAGATAAAATGGAAACAAAGCTTTGTAAATAGAGAGAAAAGAGAGATTGAATGTACAGGAAGAAGATGGGAAGAAAGTGGAATCAAGACATATGTACAGGGGCCAGGGAGATGGCTCAGTGAAATAAGGACTTCCTTGGCAAGCACAAGGGCCTGAGTTCAATCCCTGGTTCAAAAAGAAAAGACATATGTACAGGTACAAATTCCAGATTCCCCATGATGAATGTAATCCTTATGTATACATAAATTGCATCAATAAACATAATTTTAAAAGAAAGGGAAGAGAAACAAAAGGCATGGTAAGAGTTATTTCTAAGTGATCGATTCATGAGTAGCTTATACACGAAAAAGTGGTAAACTGAAAGCCAAGACAACAGAAGCTTTCCAAGTTGTAATGCAAAGAAAAATGAGAGTAAGAACAAAATATCCAAGAACTTCAGTAATTATAATAGGTCTAATATGTGCAAATGGTATGGCAGAAGGAAAAATAAAAGAAGCAGGATGTTTGACTCAGTAATGACTGAGAACTTTCTAAAATTACTGATAGACAATCAACCACCAGGAAGCTTAGGATAACACACCAAGAATAATGAATGCCCCCAAAAAATTGCCCCCAGTATATCTTATTTAAACAGACACAGATAGAATGAGAGAGACAGAAACAGAGACAGAGAGACAGAGAAAGACAGAGACAGAGACAGAGACAGACACAAACACACACACACACACACACACACACACACAGAATGCCTTTTACAAGGAGCTGGCTGAAAGAGAATGAGAAATCTTACCAGAAGAGGAAGAAGAAGAGGAATCAAGATTAAATTTACATTTCACTTTTCTTCATGAACCATGCAAACAAGATCTGAAAGCACTGAAATATTCAAGGTATTGAAAGAAAAATCTGCCAATCTATAGTCTGTTTTCAGTTTAATTCTTCTTTAGAAATGAAGGATAGACTTTCTCAAACAAAAACAGAAAATATGCCTTCATTAAATCTGCCTTGAAAGAAAGGCTGAAGGAAATTATTCAGGAGAATAAGATAATACTGGTCAGAAGCATGGGTAGATGTAAAACAAAAGTATTAGCAAAAAAATATGCTAAAATTAAAATTAAATAATGAAAATGTCCTGTGCTTTTCTAATTTAATGTTTGTTCAAAAAATGATGATTGCAGCTTATGAATAAGGAATATAATGACAGAAAAATCACATGGGTGACAGGGAGAAATTTGAACATTTGACTATATGCACTACTTATGAAACAATACATTGTAATTATAATTTTATAGTGGACTTAGATTAATTATAAGTTTTTCAGCATTTCGGACAATCATTAAAAGATTTGTAGGGCCCAGTGAAATAGCTCCATAGAATAAGTGCTAGCCTGGCAAGCACAGGGTCCTGAGCTCAATCCCCAGTACCACAAAAAAATAAAAGAATTAAATGTAAAATAAAATAAATTAGGTTTAAAAAAAGATTTGTAAAGAAATGTAATTGATAAGTTAACAGAGAAGAGCAAATGAATTCCTAAATTACTAAATTAAATTCAGAGCAGGTGCTAAAACAGGAAGATAACAAAATAAAGAATATATAAAAAATAGTTCTAAATATGGTAGATATTGACCTACCTATATCAATAATCATGATAAATATCAAGGGTCTAATTATACCAGTGGAAGGATTAACATGGGTAGAATGGATTTAAAAAGAGACACAATTATATGTTTTCTATGAAAATATATTAATGCATATATGGGAAAACATATACCATACTAAAATGAACCAAGACAAAGTTGGAATAACCATGTAAACTTTAGGAGAAGCTTACTTCAGAAAACAAAATCTATCTGGCACAAAGGGAACACTACATAAAGACATCAATTGCCTAAAAAAGACAAAGAAACTTTCACTGTGTATTTATCTGGTAAAAGAACATCAACCTACAGATCCATGCCCATGTATTTGATAACATAGACTAAATGTGATAAAACTGTAAGGGGAATAGAGTGAAATTCATAGCATGGAATGCACACCATAGAAAAGAAGAAAGACCTAAACCCAATGATCTGAACTTTCAGTTTAGGAAACCATAGACAAAAGAACAAAACAAGCAAAGGTGTGTTTGGGGAGGGGGATACAGCAGAAATCAATAAAACAGAAACCAAGAAAATGGTGGAAAAAATTAACAAAACCAAAATTTGAGTTGTATTAAAGGACAATAAAATGATGTATTTTTAGCCTAAGTAGCCAAAGGAAAAAAAGAGAGATAAAGCAATTTACTAGTATTAGAAATGAAAGGAAGTGTCACTACTTATGTCTTGGGAAATTAAAAGGATGCTAAAGTAATGCCATAAACAGATCCATGCCCATGTATTTGATAACATAGACTAAATGGACTGATTCTCTGCAAAGCACAAGCTGCTAAAACACATACAAGGCAACATAAGTAATGAGAGTAGGCCATGTCTATTAGGGAAAAAATCAATATTGACAAATTCCAAAAAGAAAAGAGCAAGCTCAGATGGTTTCACAGGTAGCTACTACCAAACGTTTGAGGAAAAAATAATATATCACATTTCTACAAAATAAAAGCACAGGAATTCTATGAGGTCAATGTTACCCTAATACCAAATCCAGATAAAGATACTACAAGGAAAGAAAAGGGAAGATCAGTAACTCTCTGATAAGCTTCGATGCAAAACTCCTCAAAATATTAGCAAATTGGGCCTGGGGAGACAGCTCCCCAGACTGCCAAGCACAAAAACTTGAGTTCAATCCTCAGGACCTCAGAGGTGCCGGCCCAAAACCCTGGGCGAGCTGTGCCAGCCACAAAAACTGGGCATGGTGGTGCACACCTGTAATCCCAGCATTGGGGAGGCTGAGACAGGAGGATCACCATGCATTCAAGCTGCATAGTGAGACCCTGTACCAAACAATTTGCATATATACATATGCAAATTGAAGTTAATTGTGTATAAAAAGAATTATGCACCACAGTCAAGTAGGATCTATTTCAGATATAGAGAGACTGGTCCAACACTCATGATCTTAAGTGAAATAAAGCAGATATACAAATTTAAACAGCACATTGTTTCTCTTGTGCAAGAAACCTAAAGTTCAGACAAGGAGCAAAAGGGAGGATATTAGGAAGCAGAAAGAACCTGTTTGTCCACTCGGGAAGAGAATGAGGGAGCAGGGAGGGAAAAGTCATTTAAGCAAAAGATAGATTTTAAAACATGGAGCATTCTGTAAATGGGGTGAGGAAGAAGGTTTGAAGAGAAGGGAGGGGAATGAGAGAAAAGGATTTAAGATGTATCATGTACCTATAGAAATTTCTCATAATAAATGTGAGCATTACTATGACAAACATTAATAAAAAATGTTTAAAGTACATAAAAAACATTAGCAATTAACTGATGCAATCCATCATATCGCTAAGGAAAAATTATTATATGCCCTACCAACAGATAGAGAAAACTACATTTGACACGATTCCATGTCAATTCCCAGCAAATTAGGACTGGCTGACCAGGTGGTCCTCATGGCTGGGTGGAGGGTAAAGTTCTGATTTTCCTCTCACGGGTCTCCTTTGAGATCACTCAGCGGCGGGCGGGGATGCTTTCTCATCTGTGTGGAGACAAACATCCCAGGTCTGTATTTGGCTTTTCCTCCTCTGCTGGAGCAAAGGCTCTGGAGCGCCTCCTGTCAGGCCCTGAGAGTGGGCTTCCCACTGGCCCTGTTGGCCTGGGGGTGGGGGGTAGTTGGCGATTGGAGTGGAGCAGTCATTGTGAGTTTTCTGTCTTGCCGGACTAGACTTCTGTTCATCTCTGAGTAGAGAAGGGAGGAGTTTGTCTGGCCTTGTTTTGTCATACAGTTTTAGGTTGCCAAATTTTTAGCTCTGAGGCAGGAGTCAAAAAGAAAACAGAGCTTTCAGTCCCAGGGTACTTTCTGGTACAAAGGCATTGCCAGTTCGCCTCCTTCTCTCCACCTTCCCGAGCCTTCCTCTGCTCCTTTTATGGATCATCTCCAGGGGGTTGTTCGAGTTAGTAAACATAAAGCACTAGGAAAAGTAGGTCTATTACATCTTTCTAGGTGCAGAAATATTCTGAGACAGTTTTGAATATTTTTGTTGCAAATATAAATGTAATATGTTGTTGCCTTATAACATCTAATGATGATTTTGATATACATGAAAGAGATTAGTGTAGACATAGTAATTTTTGCCTGGACAATTTACTGAATACTTTGTTATTTGAAGATTTTTAGCTTTCTCTAGGCTCTTTTTAATTTGTAAATGTGTCTCCTCTTAGATGTTTTTCTCCTTTTCAGTATTCATAGTTCAATATTACTAGTTAAATAATACAAAGTATTAATGATACTAACCATCTTTGTCTTCTTGAAACGGGGATATTTTATTGAGTGCTGTTAGAGAACATTTTGAATTTTGTCAGATGATTGCAAATCCCAAGTTTGATGCTGTATCTCATAATATATGAATTATATTCATAGAATTCCTAATATTTGACATATCCTTCCATTCTGCAAACAGACACCATTTGTTTTTAACATATAATATTCAGGATGCTGCTAAGTTCTATTTGCTATTTCATTTAAATTTTTAAAACAAGTGAGATTGTCCTTCAGATTTCAATTTTCAACTCTGTATAATGTTATTATTAATATTATATTAATAATATATTCAGTATTAATAATATTAACTCCGTATTTTATTATCTATTTTCTGGGACAATATTTTAAATTAGTTTTGATACGTTAAACTTATGAAACTATTAGGTTCAGTAATTTAGGAAAAGAACTCATCAATTTTCTCCACATTTTCTAGGAAAAAAAGTTTGTTTTAATTTTATTGTACATTTTGTCAAATTGCAATTTACCTGAAAATCATCTTTCATCTGTGTTTTCAAAATTATTTTCTTAGAAATAAATAATTTACCATCTTATGATCCCTCAAATTGTCCTAGGAGTAGCATGATGTATTGTTATGTTTTCAGACTTTATTTCTTGATAAACATGAATTTTAATTTTTATTTTTCAGAGAACCAGCTTTCAGCTTTATCTATTAGTTTTTTAATTTTCTGGAGTACTGTTTCTGCTATTATCTTTTTAAAATTTTCTTTCATTTACCTTTTGGCTCATTTTGTTATATCTTTTCTAATTTTTGTGTAAGGTGCACGAATCTTTTATGTGTAGTTTTCATTTTTTCAATCTTGTTTATTTATTTATTTATTTGGTACAGGGTCTTGCTACGCAGTTCAGACTCATAATGATCCTCCTGCCTCAGCCTCCCCAGCACTGGGATTACAAGGGAGCATGACCACACCCACTTTCCATGCCTGGTCCGGGATTTTCATCAGACCTTAATGAAAATGTACCTTTATTAATGCTCACCATTAATAAGCCATTTCTTTGGTCTACAGGAACTGTATTAGGACCAGCCTGCTAAGCTCAGCAGACTAAAGCGCCTGCTCAGGTAGAGCACAGAGGCCTGGCTTCAATCCCCAGCATACCACACTGGCCCTGCCTCCTCCCTGCTCCCCTGTGCAGTGAGAGGTTCACTGATACAGGGCGTGGTGCATATCTGCAATCCCAGCACTTGGGAGGCTGAAAAACAGAAGAAGCACTATGAGTCCAATCTACGTAGTGAGACCCCGTAGACTCGGTAGACCCTGTCCTAAATACAGGAAAAAAATAAAGAGAACTATATTAGATTTGTATCTTTCAGTTGATATAACTTTTATGCCAGCTACATGTATGTTTCTAGTCTAACCAAAGAAAAAATGCTGGCAAGCCAATTGTCTGATAGCCTGAATATTCTGATTCTTTCCATTGTTTTACAGTGTGTATCCCTTGCTTTTCCAGTCACTTTAAGTAACAGGGTTTTTGTGAACTATAATGCTTACACAGTACTTTATTTGGAACCACTAATTCTCACAATTTTAAATCTTATCTCTCCTGTAAAATAATAGTCATCACTCACCACCAATCCTTTCATAATAGTTCCCTATATAATCTGTTGGTGCACTGGCAAGCAGAAATGATGAAAAAAAAAAAAAAAAAAAGCAGGGCTTGGAGGCAGATTTACTTACTGATCGAGACCATTCCCAGAATATCAGGCCCAAACTCTGGAGGCCTAGAGCTTTGATGTGCTGCACAAGCAGGAGGTACAGGGTAAGACAGAGCAGCCTGTCAGTGCCGATTAGCCAGCAGGGGAGCTCCCTGGTTACAACAGTGGATTAATAGTGATCACTTCATTGGGCTTGGTACAATGCTACAATCAGGCATTTCATATATTTGCTTACACTCTCATGGGTTACAGAGCTCTAAAAATTATTACAAAGCAATGAAGCAGGCACAGAGGTAGGCAACAAAGTTTTAAAAAGAATGATTTCTTTTGCAGTTTTTTTTTTCCCTTTCACTGATTGACTAAAGTTAATCATCTAAAAATATTCCTAAGAATAAAAGGGAAAAATTCCATAGAATGTTTTGAGTGTGCAAGGCTCTTTCTCAAAAATCTTTATACAAATCAAGTTGATTGGTGCAAAACCTTTGGTCAGTGTTTCCTTCTGTGAGTGGGCGGGCCTCACCACCTCATGACACTCTGGTGTCTACTGTAACTATAAGAAAGTATGAGGACTGCCTGACACTAGTACAGGATAAATGGCTTACTCTAATGGACAGCTGGCCTAAAGGGTCTCTTTTGTTTGTTTCTTATTTGCTCCTGATACCTTTGGCAGTGCTGGTGTCATGTCTTGCATTTTTGCAAGGGTAAAAAGACAATATGGGATACGGTTTATAAGGTTATTGTATAATGAATGACCCAAAGAATCATATAGAAAGGATGCAAGAAATCTTTCCGCATTCTATAAACCAAAGAATCCAGGTGAGTGCCTGGATCCTAATATCCTGCTGAAGTCCTACTGAAAACCTAGAGCCGATAGCACTACCTCCCATGAGCCCATCTGGAGGCCTAGAGCCTGTGACAATGTCTCTCACAGGCCCGCTTCACAGATCTGCACTAGGAAGGCCCAAAGGTCAGTGGTGGAAGCTAGAGAGTCTGTGCCAGCAGGATGGAGGATCTGTGCTAGCAGGATGGAGGATCTGTGCTAGCAGGCTCTGGGATCTGCACTGGAGCCAGGAAGTGATGCTCAAAGACCCAGAGCTGCCTGAAAAGCATCACAATGCTCCTCATCAACGATAAAGTCCTGAGCTCCTCCTCTGACAAGAGCAGCCAAGTTCCCCACAAAAACTAGCATGACAAGCCTCCCCAAAAGAATAGCCCAGGAGAACCAGCAGCTCGTAGCCTCTAGTTGTCCCAGTGGGTAAGATGTGCCCACCGGCCCACCTCTGTAAAGGCCAGGAGTTTGGTAGCTCAACAACTTCAGGGTGTGATAACATAGATTACAAAGGATAAACTGTATACTAAAAATAAATGATGTACACCAAGTCCAATTTCTGGTAAAAACCTCAGCCTTTTCAGCTCCAACCCTCCATGTAACTCTTGTTAAGCTCAAACATTAGATCTAGATTTTCTAACAAACATAATTTGAAAGTGTGAAGAGATGTTTTTTTCCTTTTACTTACACTTAGCATTTTAATTAGCAAATGCTTTTTCGAGTTAAATTTTAGTTCACAAACCATGCCACTGTCTGATAATTTAATTCTGAAAACAAATTATATGTAATTTCCCTGACAATCTGAGATCTGTAAACCACTGAAAGGAGCCAACTCACTGAGAAGCATGATAATTAATGCTCATAATAAAATAATTATATTTTACGTTAGAAATGTCTAAAAATTCATGGTAGCTCTTTATATCTCTTTCTGCTTAGTGACATTAGGGATATAGAAGTTTGGTTCACTTAAAAAAAAAAACCCTGAACATTCTTGTTAGTGATTAAATACAATGGAGAAATTAAAGGTTCTTAGATAAAGTCTATAAAAAGAATTCCTTCATAATAAAACTGCTGAAGTTACAACATAGAGTTGCACATTCCCTAGGTTAAAATGTGACCTTGCCACTGTAACTTCATAATTTAGGGTGGCTAAAAGCCCTGGCAGCACCAGAGCACACAGCCTGGGCTGCAGTGTCCATGTCCTCTTCGCATCTAATTCATATTCAGTTATCAACATATTGGTATCAAATACAACTTGATGGGAAATAAACAAATAAAATACTTATATTGGATTCTCCTTACAAGAATGGATCTTGTATTAAAAATTTAAAACAAAAGCACACTTAGTATTATATTCTTATTGTCACTAATAGCATGAGGTGCAAGACACAAGTTTTCTTGGTTTACTTCTCCTGTTGTTCATTTTGAAAATTCTAATCCACTTGACCAGTTTCTGTAATAAAGCAAATGTATTGTGGAAACTACTGGTAAGACTTCCCTGATACCGTTTCTAGTGTTTGCGGCAACCTTCTAAGGTAGATAGAGTGGTACCTTGGCTCATGAACTTAATTTGGTCTATACTTTTGGAAAGGAAGGCAGCGACCTTCCTCAGTGGGCATCTCTTCTCTAAGCACTGCAAAAGGATGTGATCTTTTAACACTAACAGATGGAGCAGTTATCTGGTCAGGGAGCAGAATCCATGAGCCCCACTTCAGGGGCACTGCAGCTGCAGCCTACAGAAGGGTAGTCCCAGGCTCTCCAGAAGAAAGCGGACTGCCCCAGCATGGTTGGAGTCACACAGCTGTATAACTGAACCTCTGTGTTTTATTTAATGGTTAAACTTTAAAATCTTCCTGTCTGAAAGACACATATAACAAAGAAACCCAAATGCAAGTTCTGTATTTCTACAACCTAACTAGTTATTATTGAACAAATTCCAGCATTAGGTCTGTGGTAACAGAAGGCCATGCCCATTTCCCTGAGTCTACTCGGTGGCTTGTAGCCATGTTACTGTGGCCTACATACGCTCACTCAGCACCTCCTAGACATTCGTGCAGCATGGGGTCCTTTTACGATATTTAAGGCAACACCGTGTAATATTAGCTGCTTAACACTATGAAACAATATGTATAATGCCAACAAAATTATAATCAGGAAATGCAAATGTTTTTATAATTTTCTTTTAGCAAAGACAGAACCATGGTAACACATAACAATACATATGTTACACATTTTCAAAACAAGAATAGCTAATTTAATGTGATTGATATATTATCCATTTTTACTGCCAAATTTGTTGCTCAGGTTAACAGGTAGAGTTATGCAAGATGGGAGATATGATTGAATGTTACCACATGCTTTCAAAGAATCTTAAATTTTTGTGATCTCTCATTTTCTTTTATTATGTTTAAAAAGTTATGTAAAAGACAGTATAGTAATAACTCATATGACATCAGAAATGCTACACATTTAGAAGATCAAAATGACAGGTATTTCAATCATGGTTTTAGTATTACACATTGCTGTCCGCAATGCAGTTGCTTAGTTCACAGATAGCAGCACAGAGTTAGTCATGCTGAGTATTCTACCCATTAACTGCTATTTTGAAAAACCTGATAGAAATTCTTAGGACAATTGCCTTATCCAAATTGTGTATATACATGTATGGTTTTGCCCCTACCTTATTACCTAACTTTTCTTCATTCTCTTCATTGTTTAATCCTTAAGTTCATTTTCTTTCCACTTGATTGTGTCTGTTATACCTTACAGTTTTTATTTCTTCTTTTGAGTTCTTACACTAGGAAGACTATCTGATATTTTCACATGTGGGTATAGTTTAATTCGCTTATGAGCATAGCCTCAAATTGCATCCACTGACCTATGAAGGCTTCGAGTTTGTTTTTCTTTATACCTGAACAATATCCCATTGTATAAAAACACCACATTTTTTTCATCCATTCCGCAGCTGATGGACATTTTGGTTGCTTCCAAGATTTGGCTATCACACATTGTGCTGCTATAAACATAGGCATACATTTATCAGCATGATGATATTTTCAGTCCTTTTGAGAAAATACTCAGAACGGGGATAGCTACATTGAATGGGATTTCTAGTCCTAATTTTTTGAGGTATATCCACACTGATTTCCGTAATGGTTGCACCAGTCTACATTCCCACAAGCAGTGGAGAAGGGTACCTTTTTCCCTGTAGCCTCTCCAATATTTGTTGTTGGCTGATTTCTTTATGATAGCCTTTCTTTCAGAGATGAGATGCTATCTCAATGTTGTTTTTAATTTGCATTTCCCAAATGGCCAGTGATGTGGGCATTTTTTCAGGCATTTATTTGCCTCTCGTATTTCTTCCTCTGAGAAGTGTATATTCATCTCAGTTGCCCATTTTTGGATTGGTTCTTTAAATTTTGGGGCCCTAATGTTTTTTAGTTCTTTATAAATTCTGGATAGAAGACCTTTGTTTGAGTAATTATTAGTTAAGATGTTTTCCAAATTTGTAGGTTGTCTTTTCACTCTGTTGGTGATTTCTTTTCACATGCAGATATTTCACAAGAAGTGGCGGTCCCTGTTTTAATTCTTTCTAGGATTTCTTGTGCAGTTTGATTTTTGTTCTAGAACTCTTTGTCTACTCATGTCTTCGAGAGTTCCTCCTACTTTCTCTTCCAGGAGATTGAGTGTTTCTGTTCTAATGTTTACATCTTTAACCCATTCTGACTTTAGTTTAGTACCTGGGTCTAGTTTTAGTCTTCAGCGTATAGACAGCCAGTTTGTCCAGCACCATTTGTTAAAGAGGCTATCGTTCTTGCAGTGAATATGTTTGGCCCCTTTGTCAAAGATAAGATGGCTGAGTGGGTTTGTACTTGTGTCCGCATCTTCTCATCAGTTTGGTTCATCCTCAGCTCTATTTTTTTTGCCAATACCATGCTGATTTTATCACTGTAGCTTTGTAGTAAAATTTCAAGTCAGGGACTGTGATGCCTCCTGCCTTGCCTTGTTGCCCAGGATTTCCTTTGCCATTCTAGGTCTTTTCTGGTTCCAAATAAACTTTAGTAATGATTTCTCTAGATCTCTGAGGTATCTTGATGGTATTTTATAGGGATTGCTTTAAATATGTATAACAATTTTGAGAGTATGTTTTTCTGAAAATACAAATTTTAAATATAACAAATGTGGGTGCTTTGTTGAGTTTAAATAGCCTCTGAGTTTATATATATTATATATTATATACTTTATGTACCTATATGATATATAAATCATATAAGTACATAAAAATTTCAATATTACTAGCTATTGGGGACATATAAATTAACGCTACAGTGAAATCCAGTGTTCTCACTAAATACATTAAAAATTGAAAATCTAGTCAATATCACTTTGCCAGGAATGCAGAGCTGATGGAGCACAAAATTATACAACCGCTTTGGAACTGCTAACACAAAGACACCTCACTCCCAGGTAATTAAAACATATAACTATAAAAAGATATACACAAGAGTATTCTGCATGTCATGCATCATTTCAAAACCCTAAACTGGAAACAATTTAAAAGTTCAGTAAGCAGTGAATGAATTAAAAAAACATGATACATTTCTATAGCACAAAACAGAAAGAAAATGACCCTTGCCAACAGCATGGGCGACTCTGAAATATATTAAACTGAAAAGAAATAATTTTGGACACAAAATCCTTCCTGTAGTGTGATTCCACATATATGAGCTTCATAGGAGGCAAAGCGAATCTGCAGTGATAGGACCATTAGGGTAGTTTATTGGGGAGGGGAGGCACATGAGTATTAACTGT
Source organism: Ctenomys sociabilis (assembly GCA_004027165.1). Lineage (NCBI taxonomy): Eukaryota > Metazoa > Chordata > Mammalia > Rodentia > Ctenomyidae > Ctenomys > Ctenomys sociabilis. Next base: position 1,291 of record PVKA01005413.1, on the reverse strand, counting down.
AGAGGAGATGAGGAATTGTTTAGGGTGATAGTCAGGTTCAATTTTGATTAGAGGGCAATTATAAACTTTCTTGTACCTTATATGTAATTTCTGTGCATCTCACTGTAACCTCTACTTCAAAATGTTAGTATTTTCTAACCATATCTGGATAATGAAATGTGGGATTTCATAGAAAAAGCATGAACTATTATTCACCTTCCACACTTAGTCCTGTTTACCTTAGAAATTTCCAAATTCACTGTGGTGAAACACACAGGAATCACAGAGTTGAATCTTTTTCAGTGGCCATTAAATGAAACTAAAGCAGTACCATATGGGCAGTGGCTACAGTCGGTGGTGGGGCACTAGTAATAACCACAGGGAGAGCACCCACCTTGCAGGAGCCACTGACTGTTCTAGCTCATATTTGCTTCTTTTTTCTACTTTCTTTGTTGGTTTCTATCTGTGGAATGTCATGACGACAGTCATCTTGGGCAATTGGTGCATATACATATCTGATCTCAGTCATGCTCTCCCTCCTGGCTCCTCCCTATCCTAGGCGGCCTACTTTCCACCCCTTCAAAGTCTATCTCCTGCTTTTCTATCATCTATCTTTTATTTTCTCTTTAACTTATTTATATTTAACATGACCTTCTATGTCTGGCTTTTTTCATGTGGTGTGTGTTTTCAAGGTGCATCTATTTGATTCTTAAAGATGTTTATCGAGAGAGCAAATCTGATTTGCCTAATGAAATCTGGTTTTTCCAGATCTGCTTTCCTTACAAATCTAGATACTTACATGAACTATTTCTAATTGGCATTTTAGCAAATTTAAATGCAAATATTGAGTAAATCAAACAAACTTTAATGAAGTTTTACATAGCAAACTGACACCAATTTCCTTATCTCTACTTTACATCAGCTCTCTCCAGCTACAGAGGTGCTATCCACCAGCAAAGAATGCAAAAAGAAATCACCCATCAGAAACAGTGACAGGGCTTCAGGCAGGCTGCACCTCCCCACCCTAGTCAGTCCCAGGCCCTCGCTGGCTGCCAACAGGAGGAAAACACCAGTACAAAGGTGGTGTCTGCATCCCATGTTCGCCTGTTATCTTTCAAAATATTCCTCCCTCTCACCAATTGTTCCTGCCACTTTCTACACAGCCCTGGGAGGCACTGTTCTCAGAGAACAATTCTTTCTCTCTTTCTCTCTCTCTCTCTCTCTTCCTCTCCCTCTCCCTCTTCCTCCTCCCTCTCTCTCTCTGTCTGTCTCTCTTTTTCTCTCTCTGCTTCTGTCTGTCTCTCTTTCACAC